>PVKA01005059.1:0-93759 GCA_004027165.1 Ctenomys sociabilis
CTTAATATTATGGCCCCACGATGTATACTTCATTTTTATACTTTTCTGCTGGATGGTTAAGACCTAGATAGATCAAGACTTATATACCAATACATGAACTTTATATTTCTTATGTGGTCAGTGAAGTCCTCTCAGGGTTTATCTTATAGTCCTGTACATTATTCTGAAGATCCTTTGTCTGTGTCATCCATGTGGATGAGTCACAGCAATGCTTGATCAGTTTTCTCTCCATGAGAGCTTGAGAGAAAGTTTTCTCTTCATGTGACTCTCCCCAGGCACACCATAGAACTTCAATCTCTTTCCTCTGTGGCTCCATAATCTCCTTGTTCAGAAAATTTGGAGCTCACCTGAGTTTCATGATGTTGCAGTACAGGTTCTCCTATGTCCTGAGTCTTTGCTGACCTTGAAAGGCTAGGGCCAAATTGTGATTCTCCTGTCTACAGTCTCCCAAGAGCTAGAATTACAGGCATGCACCACCATGCCCAGTCTCATTTGCTGTCTCAGCATGCTCCAGGGGCAGGGCAGCACAGTAGACTCAAGAATTGAAGCCCTAGCCCCTGTGCCTGCTTTCAGGTGCTTTAATCTGCTGAGCTATTTGGCCAGCCCTCCATGCTGGTGAATTTGATGCAGGTGCCCTTGCAGACATTTGTCGTGAAGGTGAGTACCTTGTACAGGATCCTGGAAAAGACATGCACATCGTCTTCCCACTATTGCATGTGAATGTAAAAATGTGGGCCAAGATATTCAAATTCATGCACTTAAATACATAAGATTACTATGAAAGCTCAGAATTCACATTGGCCCCTTGGCACTATCTTCTGTTGAACTAAAACTGTAGGTTTGAATTAGCCCATTGGAGAAACTTGAAAGTCTTAGATGTAATGGACATAGATGAGTCTTTTATAGTCATTTTATCAAACTCAGGAAATTCAGCCAAATCAAGTTTTGAGGTATGTCTAGGATGACATAGTTTTCCTTCAGACACTTGCAAGGAATATATACACAGATTAATGAACTAATTATGACAGTTACACTAGGACCTTCTAATGATTCTCCAGTTGCATAGTTTCAAACTTACACTTAAAAATTTCGGAAACACTAATGATAGTAAAGAAATTTCGAAGTTCTACTTTTTAAAAAAAAATTATTTTTAAAAAATTTTTATTTTATTGAAGTACAAATATCAATGAGACAGTTTTAAAAGTGGGAAAATCTTATTGCATTGTCCTATTTCTTTGTCTAGCTTAAATAAAAGAGAAATAAAAAAATCAATACAAGAGCCAGCAAGATAGCTCAGTGGATGAAGCCTCTCCTTAGCCAAGCACAGGAATCTGGGTTCGATCCTGGCACCACATGCCATGTCAGCTCCACCCCCAGGCACTCTAAGTTGGCCAAGGAGTCTGGGCATGGTGGTGCATACCTGTAATCCCAGCACTGGGGAGGCTGAAAACAGGAGGATCATTACAAGTCTGAGCTTCCTAGTGAGACCCTGTAACAAATACATAAAAAAGCAATACAAAAAATATAGTTTCAGAAAAATATGTACTAAATGATGAGTTATTTGTTCTGAGAGAGATGGATAACCACTTCTAAAATTTTCCTATTAATAAAGAGATCAATCTCTGGAAGGAGATTTCTCAAGGTGATTTACCGAAATCAGATCTTGATTCTCTTTTATGGACTCATTAATACAGTTAAGGCAGATTTGACATAACCATCCCATGAAGGATAAATCACAGCATTGGCATTTGAATCATTTAAGTAGCACTACATCATACATAATCTCTTTATAAAATACCTATTGCTGCATAACAATCCTTCATAAAACTTTGAGGCTACAATTTTGCTCTCTTACGATACTCTTGGTCAGCGCTTCAGGCTGGTCTAACTTAGATGATTTTTCACACGATCTGTCTGAGTGTCACTGGCACAGCTATGGTCAACTGGAGAGCTGGCTTGGGGCCTTTTAGGCTAAGGAGCCTAAAATGAACCATGAGCCCTTAATCTCAATGGTCTCACCACCAGCCTGGGCTAGCTCAGCTGGCAACAATGTTCAAAGAGAACAAGTAGAAGCAGCACCTCCTGAGACCACAACCCATACAACCTGTCTTCTCTAATATTCTATTGCTCAAACATGTCATAAGCCCAGCCCAGACTCTGGGGCTACAGAAGTAGATCTCACTTATAAAAATAATTTGTGGCCACTTCATCTGTTGCATAGACTTATTCATGATGTCAATTATTTGAGTTTGTCTCCCATGCAATAATCCAAATGTCTTGATATTATCCACGAAGCTTTTGATTCTGCTAAGATTTTTGTTTAGCTCTCCAAGTTGTCATTTTTTTTTTCCACAGAAAAATCTTGTATTTCCAACTAAGAAATTTCCTTGGGCTGTTTCACCTAGTGAAAACTTGGGTCTTAAGTTGTATTTTTATTTTATTCGGCTTTCTTGTGCAACAGATTATAGTTACTCTATTCGGCAAAAATCTTATCACTGATGGTTAATGTGCCTGATTTTTTCAAAAAAATCCTCTTACATTTCTAAAAGGATGAGGTTGGCAAGAGGCTTATCAACTTTATTTAGTTTTTCAAAGAACCAACTTTTTGATTTGTGGATTCTTTGAACTGTTTTTTTCATCTCAATTGAGTTAATTTCTCCTCTAATCTTTATGATTTCTTCCCGTCTTTGCGCTCTGGGTTTTGTTTGCTTTTCTTTTTCTAGTTGTTGGAGGTGCAACATTAAGGTGCTAATTTGTTCCCTTTCTGTTTTCCTAATGTGTGAGTTCATAGCTATTATTTTCCCTCTAAGAACTGCTTTCATCGCATCCCATAAATTCTGGTAAGTTGTACTTGAATTTTCGTTGAATTGTAGATATTGTTGAATTTCTTGTTGAATTTCTTCTGCGACCCATTGAATGCTGAGTAGGGTGTTGTTTAGTTTCCATGAATTTAGCGGGTTTTTCTGGTTTCTTTTGTCATTTATTTCCAGTTTCATTGCATTGTGGTCAGATAATATGCATGGGATAATTTCTATTTTCTTGCATATACTTAGGCATGACCTCTGGACTAGTATGTGGTCTATTTTGGAAAATGACCCATGTGCAGCTGAAAAAAATGTGTATTTAGCTGTGGTTGGGTGGAACACTCTGTATATGTCCACCAGGTCCATTTGTTCCAAACTCTGGTTCAGTTCTGCTATTTCCTTGCTAATTTTTTGTCTGGTTGACCTATCTTTTTGAGATAAGGGTGTGTTAAGATCTCCTGTTAAGATTGTGTTCTTAGACATTAAGGTTCTCATGTTCCTTAAGATTTGTCTTACATAGTTGGGTGCTCCTGTGTTTGGTACATAAATATTTATGAGTGTTACTTCTTAATCTTGAATTTTTCCCCTGACCAATATATAGTGGCCTTCTTTGTGTCGTTTGATCATTCTTGGTTTGATGTTGAGACTGTCTGAGAACAGAATTGCTACTCCTGCTTTTTTCTGAGGTGCTGGGCCATGTAGTATTGTTTTCCATCCTTTGACTTTGAGCCTATGAATGTCCTTTACATTTCTAAAAGGACTTTTATTTCACTTGAAAGATTTTGATAAATATCAACCTATGTGCGTTATAGAAAATGACAAAATAATATCATTAAAATGATATTATGGTAATACTTTGGTTACCCCAAACACATCTCTTTAAGAATATTTTATCTATTGAGAAAATGGTATTTTCTAACCCATCATTTTCTGGCTTCTATGAATCTCAAAACTAGCCAAATTCTTTTCACAAATGAACATCTTTTGTAGTTCATCTTTATTTTCTCATACTTCATTAAGTATACTTTAAAGAAAAGGGTGTACACTTCTTGAACATATAAACAAGTTCATTAGTTCAGTGTGACAGGTACAAAATAAGGATAAGAAGGTGAGTGGTAATATCAGATACTGGGATAGGAAATTTTGAAGGAAGAGACATTTAAACTTGTTCATAAGGCTAAGCATAAGTTGTTTCGAATAAGTATAAGGAATGTATAATGGACTCTTCATGCAGTTCAAATGATGCCCATTGGGAATGCATGATGATACAATTTGCAGGAGATCCTAAAAGCAGTGACGGTAGGGTTTTGGAAAAGTTTCCACAGATGACAGATGCAATTTTATCTGCAATTAGTTAGTTCACTCAGCTTGGAGGATGAAATACTAGAGGAAGAGAAATCCAGACACTCGGACATGAAGGGATGCTGTGGCCTGCATTTGGGGAATGGCAGAAATATCTAAAAATCAGTGACACAATGGCAAGCTTAGGCACTGGGTGGGAGCATTATGTAGAGATGGAAGTTTAGAGGAAAGGAGTACTGAAGTATGAATTCTAGATTTCTGGTTTGGGCAACTATACAGACCGTGATGCATTCACCAAGAAGGGACATCAGCAAGTTTAATTTGTTATATCAGTTTTGTTTTATCTTAACTATCCAACAGAAAAATATAGAAACAAGGTATGAAAAGTGAAGCCATGTTAATGTGCTGAGCTATGAAAGGATCAAGTCAACAGCTTCAGACATTGCCAGCCCTGCAGATAACCCACTACTATTGTGGACTACTGGACTATATTGGAATATAGTCAATCCCACTTGAGATGGGTTAGAAATTTATAACACATCTGAGGGGAACTGATGGTTACAAGAAACTCTGTCTTTGGCGCAACCTTCAGATTGCAGTACTGAATACCCCTAAGCTCAAAGCTGACGTAGACTCAGCGCTGCCATCAGTGTTTTCCCAAGCCTTGGTTAAAAGCTAAGGAAATATTAAAGCTCATTAGTTAATACATTTTAGGGGCTAGAATGTAATCAATCATAATGCATACATGCTATTATCCAATCTAGACACACACACACACACACACACACACACACACACACACACTCACATTCAAGTGCTCTCAACACAACTATTTAGAATTAGTAAATGAATAGATTGGCAAACACAAAAACTTCACAGTGGGCACTTAGATTTTGATTTAGTTTTCTCACTTATGAGTATGTGAGTTGGAGTTTCCCACAGCAATTCATTTTGTCTTGCTAAGCTTACAATATGAATACTTAGATTTTTTTAACTAGTGTTCATTTTTCATGTTTTTTACCTATTTATTTTTAATTAATTTTACTGAGAAAAAAATTTCAGTGACACAGTTTCAAAAGAGGTTGGCAGGAGAGTTACAACAGTTAATATATTGTATATTACTGTCTTTGTACTTGTCATTCAGACAAGATGCAGACATGTTATTCTGTCCAAACACTACTAATACAAATCTTTCTTCTTATTGAATTAATTGAAAGTAGCTGTATATCTATCCTAAGTATTTTGTATATACAGATATAAAATGGTCCTGCATTTATATCACCTTTTTTGTTTAGTTTTGTCACAGATGGATATTCCATTGGCATACAAATATTGTAGGTGCATGAATTCAGGAAATATTCCAATATAGTCCAGTAGTCCACAATAGTAGTGGGTTATCTGCAGGGCTGGCAATGTCTGAAGCTGTTGACTTGATCCTTTCATAGCTCAGCACATTAACATGGCTTCACTTTTCACACCCTTGTTTCTATATTTTTCTGTTGGATAGTTAAGATAAAACAAAACTGATATAACAAGAAACGTAACTTTTGCATCTGACAAGCTGCCTCAGGACTTATCCTAAAACACTGTACTGCACTTTGTAGATCCTTTGTCAGTGTCAGCCATGTGGATGAGTCACAGCCATTGCTTTACCAATTTGCTCTTTGTGAAAGCCTGAGAGAATGTTTTTTCTCCAAGAGACTCTCCTTAGGCACACTCTACATGGTCTATCACATTTCTCTGTGGCCCCATAATCTCCTTGATCAGAAATTTTAGGACACAACTGAGTTAAATGATATTTCAGTACAGGTTCTGCTATGTCCTGAGTCCTCACTGACCTTGAAAGGCTAGGGCCAAAATGTTGGCTGTCCTTTTAGCCCTTCTCTTTCTCTAATTTTTGGTCTGCAAACTTATGTTGCTAAAGCTCCAGAAGAAAAGCTTATTATTACCTTACAAAATATGGAGTTGGGCTTAACCTCATTATCTGTATCAATATTAAACATATGCATAACATGAAACAGGTATTTTCTATCAAGTATTGATATGCAAAACTTTATGTCTCTACAAAACATGGAAAAAATTTTTAAAAATATTTAAAAATATGAATAAACAATTACATATTTTGCAGAGAAATTTAGAAATCTAGCCATATACATCATTGTAGCAGGACAGTCCTGTGACATGTTTTTCTTGCATCTTTTTTCCATTTATTACCTTTTTAAAAAAAAAAATCTGCTGGAGAGACAGTATGGTAATAATTGGTGTTTCATGACAAGCAGTACATATTTAAAAGACCAGAATGACAGGCATTCCAAGCGTTACCCTGCTATTACACATTGCTGTCTTCAGTGAAGTCCCTCAGTTCACAGGTATCAGAATACAGAGTTAATTATAGTGAGAATCCCACCAAGTAACTGCTAGTTTCAGCAACCTGCTGATAGTTCTCAGTATGATTGCCTTATTCATCTTATGAGAATAAATGTATGGCTTTGCCCCTGTCATGTTTCCTAGCTTCTCTCCTTACCTTCTTTGTTGTCTAATCCTCAAGTTCTCACTTCCTTTTTCTTGTGTTATACTTTTCTATTTTTATATCCTTTTTTGAGTTCTTATAATAGGGAGACTATAAAATGACACATGTGGGTCTAGTTTATTTCACTTATGAGCATATCTTCAAGTGGCATCCACTTATATACGAAGGCTTTGAGTTTATCATTCTTTATGGTGGAGTAATACTCCATTGTAAAAAAATACTGCATCTTTTTCATCCATTCCTCAGGTGACAGGTATCTTGATTGTATCCAAGATTTGGCTATCACAAATTGTGCTGCTATGAATATAGATACGCATATATCACTATGAAACGATGTTTTCAGTTCCTCTGGGAAAATTTACAGTAGGGGGATAGCTGGTATGAAAGGGATTTGCAGTCCTAGATTTTTAAGGAGTTTCCACACTGATTTCCATGTGGCACCAGTCTACATTCCTACCAGCAGTGGAGAAGGGTTCATTTTACCCCACAGCTTCTCCAACATTTGTTGTTTGTTGATTTCTTTATGATACCATTCTTTCTGGAGTGAAATGGTATCTCAGTATTGTTTATCAATTTGCATTTCACAGATGGCTAGTGATGTGGAGCATTTTTTCATATATTTATTCACTTCTTTAATTTCATCCTCTGAGAAGTGTGTATTCATCTCAGATGCCCAATTCTGGATTAGGTCTTTAAATTTAGGTGCCCTAATGTTTTTCATTTCTTTATAAATTCTAGAGAGCAGGCTTTTGTCTGAGTGCTTATTAGTTTAGATTGTTTCAAAATTTGTGGGTTGTCTTTTCACTTTGTTGGTAATTTCTTTTGACATGCAAAAACTTCTCCATCAGATGTCCCAGTTGTTAATTCTTTTAAGTATTACCTGTGGGATTTGATATTTGTTCATGAACTCTTTGCCTACCCCTATGTCTTCAAGAGTTCCTCCTACTTTCTTTTCCAGGAGAATTAGTGTTTCTGATTTAATGTGTAGATCTTTAATCCATTTTGACTTTAGCTTAGTAGATGGTGATAAACCTGGGTCAACTTTTAGTTTTCAATACGTAGAGAGCCAGTTTTCCCAGCACCATCTGTAAAAGAGGTTATTTTTCTTCCAGGAAGCATGTTTGGCCCCTTTGCTGAAGATCAGGTGGCTGAGGGTGTTCATAAAGGCCTACGCATCTTTCTAATCTATTCTATTGATCTTCAGGTCTATTTTGTTACCAATACCAAATAGCACTGATTTTATCACAGTAGCTTTGTTGTATAATTTTAAGTCAGGAATTTTAATGCCTCCTGCCTTGTCTTTGTTGCCCAGGATTGCCTTTCCTCTTCTGTCTTTTCTGGTTCCAAATAAATTCTAGGAATGATTACTCTAGGTCTTGGAGGTATATTGGTGGTAGTTGGATAGGGATTGCATTAAATCTGTACAGAAGTTTGGAAGTATGACCATCTTCACAATGTTGGTTCTTCCTATTCAGATACAAGGAACATCTTTCCATTTTCTGAAATCCTCTATGATCTCTTTTTTCATAGTACTATAATTTTCCCTGAAAAGACCTTTGACTTCTTGAGTTAGATTGATTCCAAAGTATTTCATTTTCCACGGTGCTATTGTAAAATGTTTTGTGTCTCTAATTTCCCTCTCAATATGTTTATCTGTGTAGAGGAATGCTACTGACTTTTGGGTATTGACTTTGTATCCTGCTATGCTACTGAACTTGTGTATCAGTTATTGTAACTTCTTGGTGGAGCACAGAAGCTCTCCCACACACTCACAGGGCCTGGGCTTGTATGGATCTGGAGCGGTCCCAATAGCACAGTCTATGTTCCCTCAAATAGTTTAAATCATGAACCTTATGTCTCAGGATCTAGTACTGATGACTTGTATACTTTTTAGAAATATACATACTCAAGCCACTAAAATTTCTTCTAAAAAGAATATATATGTTTTAGGGAAGAGTCTACAGAGCGTTCAGGGTCTCATTACTAGATCAGACTCATGGTGATTTTGTTGCTTACAGCCTCCCACGTGCTGGGTTTTCATGCATGTGCCACCATGCCCGGTCTCAATCGGTGCTTCAACACGCTCATGGGGTGGGGCGGGGCTGGGGATTGAACCTCTGGCCCCTACACGTACTTGCATACACTTTAATCTGCTGAGCTATTTGGGCAGCCCAAATTTTAAAACATTTAAAAAATTATCCTAAATCTGTTTGTTCTTTCTTTTATGAAAGACTATTTTCTTATTTGTAAGTTAAAATGGTTATGGAATTGTATAATTCATATTACTGGATTTACCTAATGAAAAACAAATCTTGTAGCAGGCAGTGGTATATATAAATGCACTAACTGTTTTGAAGAAATCTGTTCTTTGCATTTTAAAAAGGGAGAGAATGAATCTTGTTACCTTTCTGTATGCCTGATAGTGCTGTCCCATCAAACTCCCTGCAGTGATGGAAACAAAATGATTATCACATTTACTGTTCAGAATGGTTCCTGATATATCCCCATGAAGCTTTTTCATTGTAGCAGTATGGTTAATGCTCCTGATAAACAACTGCTAACTTTATTTCAATTAATAACTTTGAACTTAACACTATAGGGCTAGGAGTGACTGAAATGACAGTGTAATGGAGCTTAATGTTTGTAGGGAAAAAAAGGATGACTGGATCATTTTGGAACAAAAATTCCATTTGGGCTTTTTTATTTGCCTGTTTATTAAAGATCCAGGTGGAAACTGTGAAACAGTTTTTAACAGCAGGTTAATTTAAAAACATGTTGAGGGCAGGCGAGATACCTCAGGGGACTAAATGCCTCCTCCAATGCCCTGCACCAAATGCTGCATGGAGCCCGCCTCCGCACATGCTAAGCCAGCTGCAGAAACTCTCCATGGTAAAGCATGCCTGTAATCCCAGCATGGGGGAGGGGGAGGTAGAAGGATTACTATGAATCCAAGCTATGTAGTGAGACCCTGTACCAAATTTTTTTTTTTTTTAAAGTTGGCCCCAGACCATTAGGCTTGCATTCTGGCCATGTGTCTTTGGGCTGATTGCTTTACCTCTCAGAAGTGGGGGCGTCATAAATGACAGAGGTGCCGTTTCACAGCTTGCTGCAAGGTAGAATGAAAACATTTGTCCAAGTCCTGCAACATAGCAAGACTGAGTGAATCATGGTGATTATTCTGATTATCCTTCAGATTCCGTGTCAGACTTCTTAATTGTACTTTAGTCCTTCTATTTCTTATAAGCACCTGGTTTACTGCATATCTTTTGCACTCTTCACGTGGAGCTGGCATGTCACGTAACAGGACTGAGTTCCCCCTTGCATCCACTTCTCCCTCCCCTCCATCTCATGATCCCCTTCACATCTGAGGAAGACTCACCTCCTTACATCCAATTATCTATCTTTTCTTGTGTTCAAGGCATTCTTTAACCTTACAATTGGGATCAGTGAGAATAAGTTCTCTTAAAAGACCTCTTCAATTAGCTTTCAAATATTTTTTTTTATGAAACAAACCAGAATTGCAATATGGATTGAGGATATAGGGAAAAACAAACCTGATCAAGAAAAATCTGCTCATTTAGAACACATATTTCCAGTCTGCAAATCACTTGTAAAACAGAAATTTTACATTTCATTCACCTCGACAAAGCATAAAATATTTCACAGAACTATTCCATAATTGCAGTAAGCTTTTATTATGTAAAATACTGGGTATAAAAATGGTACACTGTTAGAATTAATACGGTGTTTGAGAGGTTTCTTTTTATCCTACTGCATGTGTTAAGAGCAGTTTGCAAGGAAATCAGATATTTGTTATCAAAAACCTTGATGTTTCAAACTATGGATTTGAACTCTATGTAACTTTTTCTTTGTGAAATATCTATTCCCAGGGCCTTGAAAATATTTCTATTCTTCACAATTTTTCTATAGTTGGTGATAAGGAACTCATAAAACACAGACTTGAAAGCATTTGTGGAAAATAGATGTTTACTCCAAGAGATATAATCATATCTGTATGGAAAGATCAAATTCCATCATTTAATGTTAATATGCTAATATTCAAATTTGCTAGACACTCACCCTTGGATAATTGCTTGGAGAGTTTGCCATTATCAGTGTTCATATGAATATGGACAAAGTGTAGGACAAAATGTAGGAGCAATCTTGGACGAATGTCTTTCTTGCTTTCCTTTTTCAGTTATAATCAACAAATCTGTGACATCTTGGCGTTGCCTCCAGATTCATTGATTGTAAGCAAAGTAACTGTCATCTGGCTCACCCAGCTTAATGTACTGAGGTCTTAGTTAAATCATCTCCCTGCTTCTACTGTTCTAACCTCAAATCTTTCAACTCACAGCAGCTTGGGTGACAAATAAGAGAATCATGAGATTTTTCCTACTAAATGTATATTTTTTTCCATTTATGTTTTTGATACAGGGAATCACTATGAAGCTCGGACTCCTAGCGATCTTCCTGTATGCAGCCTCTCCAACACTGGGATTACAGGCTTGTTCTGCCACACCAAGACTCAGTTGCCAGCTCAGTACGCCCAGGGGCTGAGATTGGTGCAGCATGGAGGACCGGGGATCGAGCCATGGTCTCTGTGCTTGCCAAAGCAGACACATAGTCCACCGGCCCTAAGTATTTTCTTTTGATATCCAAAACCATTGGGATACAACGTGTCATCATCACCATGGTTTACAAGCTTCAACAATTCTGATGCTGCCATCTCCAGCCAACCACTGTATTATAGCCTCTCTGGCCTGTATGTGTCTAGGATGACCCCAAACTCTGAGCTTTCATTTTCAACCGCCTCCCACAACGTCTGCCCCTTATTTTATTTCTGAAGTCTCTATTCAATAGCTTTTATACTAGAATGGTCATTTCATGTCATGGTATAATTATAATATACAAAAGTAAAAAGATAATTTTCCTAACAGTGTTTCACTGATATTTCTTCGTATACATGATATATAAATTTTATAGAGGAGATATTTTGTATAACTGGTATTGGTGAATCTCCAGAACCTACAACAGTGTGTATATTGAAACAGGTGCTCAGTAAATGATCATTAGACTAAGTAATGGGATCATATTCTTGTAATGACTTTTATGCACATTTGCAGAATTAAAATTATGTTATATACACAAAATCATGAGTTTCAAAAAATAATAGAACACAAAAAACCCCTCCATCTTACCAGGTAGTCCTATCCTGAATTCTAAAATGCCATGAATTTATTACTGTTCATTATTGAACTTTATCAGTTTGGCCAACATTATGGGTAGAAATGGTATCCAACTTTGGTTTTAATATTTTTCTGATTACCAGTGAGATTCAGCATCTATTCACAATGGTCAATGTAACTTTCTCTAAAATGAATTGCCTGTTGAAACCTACACCCATTTTAAATGAGTGGTTTCAAGTACTTTTTGCCTATTAGTTGTTGATTATAAATTAAGTAACATTGTATAGATATTTCTTCAGTACATCACCTATTTTATACGTTCATGATGTTTTTGTGATATAACTCTAGCATCTTACTGCAGAGTGAGTTAGTGAGTTCAGAGTAACTTTTCTTTGTTGTTGTGGCTCATGATTTATCATGAAGTCAGCCCAAATCGCAGCTATCTGAGTTCAAGTAGATCTAAACACTCTGACCCTGTATTCAGTAATGCATCACTGGAAGGTCTTGTTTCTCTCCAGGCTCTGGCTCAGACTGACATTCCTTGCTCCATTTGTTATCTGAGTATGCTCACCGTATGAAAGTTGGCTTCTCCCATAGCAATTTATATAAGGTGCATTGAATGCAAGACTGAGATGAAATCTTTCATGTACCAGTATCATGTTATCACTTGTCCTATAGCTACTTAGTCATACATTCTAGTTTTCCTAGTGTGTGCTATGGATGTATACACATGACTACCCCACAGGAAAGAACCACTAGAGGATGGTTTATGGGCTGTACATCACGGATCATGCAAAAGTCATTGTCAAGCAATCTTGGCAACTTTGCTTCCTTTCCCTCTTTTTGTAATGACCACAGAATCAAGTAGAGTAGTAGTTGTCAACCATCAGTGATACCCCCATGGGAGATACTTGGCAACATTGGAGACGATCTTGATTATCATAACAGGAATAGCAATGCAGGAACTATTTCTTCAAAACAGTTATCCAGCCCTAAATATTAATAGAGCTGATGTTGAAAATACCTACATTTGAAGTTCATCTATATAACAGATATCTTGGGTATTCTGTGGCTTTTCAAACTCATTTAAAGGACAGCAAATATACAAAGTAATTTACTTACACACACACACACACACACACACACACACACACACACACACACATCTATAGTTCATTACATGAAAGCCCAAGCCTTATAACCCAGACAAGATATCATTCATTAAAATAAAATTCAGGGCTAGAGAGATAGCTTAGCATTCTAAGCAACTGCTTAGTAAGTACAAGGACCTGGGTTTAATCCCCAATAACATGTCATTCTGGGCCCAGAACCCTGGGTACTTCATGCTTGCCACCAAAACTGGGTGTGGTAGCATATGCCTGTAATCCCAATGCTGGGAAGGCTGGAAGAGGGTCACTAGGAGTCCAAGGCATGTAGTGAGACCCTGTACCAAATAAATAAATAATTTTTAAAAGTTAAACCTTATAATGACATTCAGGAACATTTCAGTTTTGTAGTTAGCAACCAACCATTAATGCTAACCAGGTCAGTATTCTGTGGTCACAGAAACCATTGAAAAGATCTAGACTCAAGTAGAAAATGTGCCAACCTTTTGTGTTTTAACTACTCCCAAAGGTAAGTTGTTCATCGTTCTTTTTCCTGCTCCATGTCATCAGGTCCTGATGTGATCATGATAATCACTATGCTTCTTGGCATCATTCGGCCTGTGTGAAAAATCCAAAGTGACAGAAGAGGAGGCACTCTTCCCTTCTCCACTGTCTTTCTTCCCTGTTACTTGGAATCCTAAGAGTGGTATAGTGAGCCTGGCCAACTCACAGAAGTGTTGATGTTATTCCTGTCTTTGATGCTTTCAGGACCTGAGATCATAATGTATTTCCACTCTGGTTAGTTGGGGAGTATCTTGCCAGATTTTTCTCATGAATAGTGTTTTTTTCATTTATTCAGAATCCTTCATGGGTGAGTCTTTTATGAATCATGGAACCTAATGAATAGAGTGTGGGCAGGAGATTCTGAAACTGGATCCCAAACAGGGCTGAGACAGGCCTGGGTGGGGAGCAATGGAGTGGGCATGTTTGGTAGTGGAGATGTGCATACTCAGACAATGCCGGAGAGCATAGATCTCTATAATTAATAATGTTTAATTGTCTCCCTATGAAAGATGGTAGGTAGTTTTGGGATGGAGGATAGTTACATGAAAGATGATGCTATGACCTTTGGGGAAGAAAGAACAGATGGAAGTGGACGTTAATTGCCACTGGTCAATGAATTAATCAATCACATTATATAATTGGACAAAAATAAAATCTTCAGAATAATGACATTGGGAGTTTCCAGGCTGACAAATGTATTAATGAATGAACACAGCAGTGCCTGCTAAGAGGGTGGAATTTCCACCCACTCCTCCACAATCCACATTTTGCTTTATGCATCTCTTCTGTTCGGTCTTCTTGAGTTGTATGCTTTACAATAAAACTAATTATAAAATTAGTACTTTCCTGACTTACATGAGTTGTTCTAGAAAATTATTCCTGACAGATCATGGGACTACCTTAATATTTAGTCAGCAGAAATGCAGATACTTTGGGGATCTTATAAGTGATAGAAATCTGGAAGGGAAAATCTTGTTTGTCTGATCCCTTATCACATGAGTGAGCTGAGTGGGATCTGTGTTATTTCTGTAGTTAGTAAGAGAATTAAAATTTTCATACACAGTTGATAGTGGAGAAGTAGAGAGTTTGTTTCTATTTGGAAAAACAAAATATATCTTTTGAAAAATACAAATTTCAGAAAGACATCCATTCACCACTGAACACTGTCTATTCTCCCCCAAAGGCGAGTTGGGACCTTGAAACTCAGCTTTCCAATATTAGAAGGTGGTGGGAACTTTAAGAGGTGTGGCCAAGTGGGGTATCTCACATCATTGATGGCATGGCCCCTGTAGGAGACTAGGAGTTGCTCCCCTTCCAGACTGCTGCTTTCTACTGCTATGAGCTCAGCAGCTTGCTCTACCATGGACCCCTGATGCGAGGTACCACTCTGCTACAGACCAAAAGCAAGGGAGTCGACTGATCATGGATTGCAGTAACAGGAACCAAAAGGAGCTTCTTTTCTTTGTAAGTTGATTATCGCAGGTATTTACAGTGATATAAATTTGACTAATGCAAATACCAAGCACTAGATAATTAGCTAATTACTTTATAAAACATACTGGTCTGAAAGAATATTAGGGAAATAAGCCAGAGTAATTCAGGGTCTACTTAGGATATCATGTGACCTAAAGTCCAGAAAGTTTATTATACTCTGGGAAATCTATGCCTTCATGGAAGGAATTTTTGACTATCCTACTTCTCTTGATAATATTAGGAAAACAGGAGAGGTGTAAACCGTGCTACACTTTACTTATTGCTAACTGTAATGTACTTGTCCCTCTCCCACTCTACTGATACATTATCTAGGCCTTACTGTCTATTTCTGGATTAATGAAAAATTCTCTGAACTGTGTATCTTGTCATAAGTCCTTCCTGACTTTTATTGACTTAGGGTTGTTGCCTTCTTAAAATTTGCATATTGAAACTCTATCTCCTGTATGTGAAGTAGTAAGGTAGCAGGACCTTTGGGTATATTTTTGGTAATGAGGGAGGAATCTTCATGAATGGAATAAGGGCTCTGATTTAAAAAACAAAAGACCCAAGTGATTCTGTTGCTTCTGTTGTGAAGAAAGATGGGTATCCATGCACCAAATCTTTTTTCTTTCACTGAACACCAAGTATATCAGTTCCATAATCTCAGACTTTCAGCCTCTAGAAGAGTGAGAAATAGGGGCCAGTGAGATAGCTCAGTGAAGTAAGTATCTGATTTGGCAAGTGCAGGGACCAGGGTTCGATCCCTGGTCCTGCTGTGCTAGCCCGTTCCCAGGGTTTTCTGGCTCTAGCATATTTGTTATAGCAGCCTAAATAACTAAAACACATTTTCCAATAATTCTACACTTTTATGTGGGAATGTATCCAGATACAGATAGATTTAATGAATTTATTTCAGAAATATTCTATTAGTGCTGCATTTTTGTCAATGAATTTATAAAAACACCATTTAGTGTGAATTTCTGAACTATATTTTTATTTTTTTTCAGCCTATCTTTTAAAAGCTTTTTCTCATCTCTTCTTTTCCTTTACTACCTTTTCTCTAGACGAGCCCACTTCTAGATCTGTAATACTCTCCTATATTAGCTTTTCTCATTCTCTTTGCCCAGAACCTTTTCTCACTGTGCAAGCTCATAAAATTTGACCTGTCTTAAGTCCAACTCCTTCATCAAGTCTTTTCTTTTCTAAAAAAATCTACTTATTTGTATTTTAACTTCAAGAGTGAAAAATAGAAGCAAAAACAAAGAGAAAAATGACAGAGTAACATACACTAATACATATGTTACAGATTTTCAAAGCATGGAAGAGCTAAATATTATATATATATATATATATATAATATTTTTCTCTTATTAAATAAAACAATCCAACACAGATCAGCAGTCCATAATAGAAGCGGGTTATCCACAGAAGTTGTTGACTTGAACCATTCACAGCTCATTATATTAATATGACTTTATTATATACCTCCATTATTTATTATATACCTCCTTTATTTATATACCTCCATTTTTATACTTTTCTGCTGAATGATTAAGACCAAGTTAAAGCAAGACCTATACAACAAAAATTGTAAGTTTTGTATCAGAAAGGGTCAGTCAGGTACCCTCAGGGTTTATCCTGTAACCCTGTACCACACTTTGCAGATCCCTTGTCAGTGTTAGCCTAACGAGAGCCACATGGAGAAACTTTCTCTCAGGCTTCTGCAGAGAGCAAATTGGTCAAACAATGGCCGTGAAGTCTTTTCTAACCCTAGCTAAGAACGCCAAGACCTAATTAGAGGGCTTCTCCCATATTGGATTCCCTGAATGGGAGGGAGCATTGTTTTCCCTCAAAGGTCTGTCATTTGTGTTTTAAAAAGTCTGAAGCAAGCAGCAAGTGAGGCTGTGGGCTTGGAGTCCTATCTGGGGAAGCATCTGCCTCAGCTGCTTACTCTGTGACTGGGAAAGATGGAACCTTTCTGAAGTTATACTTTATCATTTGTAAATTAGAGACAGAAGAGAACCTTCTTAGTAGAACTGCAGCAACATTTAGCTGATATGCTGCCTATGCGATTTTCATCCATCGTTACTATCTATCTCTGCCATGTGTTCCCAAACTATTACCTATTTTGACTTTTCCCTTTTTGTCCTGCCATCACATGCACACACACATACACACACATGCACACGTGTGCACATGCACACCCACATGTGTGCACACACATACACAAACTTTTGGTTCTCTGGACAATTATAATGTATTCACATTCACTGAGAAGCATTATCTTTTGTTAACTATCTTTCAGTTCTTGATGCGGGTTGTGCTTCTTTGATCCACTGAACATTTCCTGTCTTTTAGAATGCTTATCTCAGTTCAGTAAGTATACATTTATTTACAGTTCAGCAAATACACATTCTGAGAATAACTTATATTCTTGCACAGTGCATGGTTCCAAGCATCGAGCTTATAGCAGAGGTACTGTCTCATCATATACTGGTAAATTCATTAGCATAATTTTCTGATTAATATTTATTTGTCCCCTTAGATTATTGTTCATAAAAAATGAGGACTTTTTCATGTTTTGGTGACTAACATGATGCTAATCCATCTAGCATAGTAAGAGCTCATGAAAGAATAAAGAATGTGAAAGGCATGAATTTTGGGTTATCTTTCCCTACAAAAGTTGTTTTAGGATTATGCTTATCTACACATTAAGTGACTCTACACTTTAAGAGTTTTTTGTAGTTTACATATGCAAGTATTTTGTGTTGTGTTGACCTCTATTCACCGTAGGTACTAAACTTAGTGCAGAAGATAGCACTGATTGAAAGCAATCAGAACAGGTAACTTAGGTTTCAGAATTCTCCATTAGATAAACTACCTACCTGACACTTTTCCTCAAGGTAAATTTTTCCACTCAGATGAGTAGCTTTTCCTAAATCAGGGTGAAAATGATGCTGCTTTATGAGATGCTGTAAGACTTGTGTTGTATAAGGAGCAGTAGGAAAGTATCCAGGATCTATAAGAATCTGCTTTTGCCTGAACACCTAGAGCATTAGCTCTCATGAGAGCTTTAGGAGATTGACTTTTGTCCTTAGCTTATTGGATGTGATAAGAAGACAGATGTTTAAGGATGTCATATCACTGCGCCAACTGGATGCCTAGAGCCATACAATGGTAGCCTGGAGAGTCAGAAACTAAGCCTCTTGGACTGACACCAGTCCCCATCCCGGTCAATGGAATGGTAGGGAAAAGACAGAACTGCCTCTTCATTCAAATCACTGCTTTTGGACTGAGGTTTTAGAACTGGACTCAAGATATAGATCTAGATTCTCCAGAGAAAATTATATAGGAGGGCTTTGGCCACTTGGAGGGGTAACCAAATTCATCAAGTATGGATGGAAAGATGATATATAGACAAATACATACATAGAGAGATACATACATAGAAACAAACATGCATACATACATAGCAAAGCCTGAAAATATATTCCAATTGTAAACTAAAAACTGAAACTTTTGAAGGTATATAAATCAGACTGGTTGGTTGTGATCTGTTAATGTGGTTGAGCAGATCCAGGGACACTTTGCCTCTTTACTGTGATGATAGTTGGCAAGAATCCCTTTGATGATGTTTCTTGTTAGCATCTGTCTCTGTCTCTAGCTCTTCCTTTCTTGACAGACCTTATATTAATTTCCAAGCTAGCATACTGTATTACTTTTATTCTAGGTTCTCTTCTCACCATGATACATATTTGCATGTTGCTTTTAACTTGAATTGAACACACTGGAGCCCCTAATTGAAAATTCTCATTCTATAAGACACCCCCCAAAAAATCATGACAAAGCACATAAGACCTTTGTCTTAGAGAAGTTCCAACCTCACCACTCACAATGTTGTCTACGAATGAAAATCAAAACATGACCATGGCAACAGATTAGACATTTGTCCAATCAGGCCAGGACACAGAAATGTATCCATAATATTTGTCAGAATGGAAGGATGACATAAGTGATAAAAACAGAGGGAAAGTGAGAGGCCAAAAGGAGAAATGCTCAGCTTGCAGGTACAGAATCACTTCCACAGGATCCATTACATTCCACAGGGACTGCAGCTGGAAGAGCAGCTTGTGCAGGCAGGTTTCACAGCCCAGGGAGCCTTTGAAGGTCTTTTCAGCCTTATTTTCTGGAGATTTATGAGACCACTTCAGCCTCTGTCTACATCAAAGACATGCATGTATACTTTTCTTAAATGAAATGTAAGACATCATCATATCAAGAGATGGGTGTAAACAGAGCAAATTTCACTCCTCTTTAAAGAGAAAAAAATGACTATTTTTGTAATTAAAAAGAAAACGAGTAGGATTAATTCATGTATACCGAGCCTGAAATGGTAATATCATTTTTAATTCTGTGTGGGTTTTCTTCCTTTTGTTTCTTCTTTTCTTCTTATTCCTGCTTTGCTCCTTTTTCTTTTCTTCATTGTGTCATTCAACAAACACTCACCAATACTTTACAAGACCTTCCTCAAGGCGACATTGGTGACTGGAGTGACACAAACCTGAATTGTAGAACATACCTAGAATGAGAGGAAAGATTGGGTGAAGGATCACTTGGAATTTCCTCTATATTTCTGTGTGTGGTGTAATGATTGTATAGTCAAGGATTTAGAAAATAGCTAAGACTATCTGTCAAAACAGGGGCATGCTAATGGCAAACCAACTAGCTGTTTTATAGACACTAAGAAAAAAAAACAGGGTGTTGTATGTGGTTGGAGAAGTTGCAATAGTGAAGGTGTGTGTGTCTTCATACTTCGGAGGGAGTGACAGAATATGAGAGGCAATGTCCTGCTCAGAGTGGAGCATGTCACCTGCCTGGAGAATTTACAGCTGCGTCTCATCAGGAAGTAGGTGTGACTTAGAGCTAGAGGGTACAGGGCAAGTTAAAAATACCAAAGACAAGTCAGAGTGGTTAGAAAGCACATTGGGGCACGTATGTGAATGAAACTAAAAGTAGTGACCAAAATTGTATTGTCCATTAATTTGCATGCATTGTAAAGATTTTGGTATTTACCCCCAATGAAAATTTAGATGCCTTTTAAACATCTGTTACTCAGACATTACAAATGTATTAAGTGTAGTAAGGCTACTGCAAGGCAGAAATGAATCAAAAGAAAGGATGCAATAAGGTGATGGTCTTAACAGGAGTGAAAATTGCAAGCTTTCCCTGATATGAAGAAGGTAACATAGTAGGATCCAGTATTATCTGCATGTGATGGGAGGATAAACAGAAGATTATTGATTTTCTGGCTTACTTAGCTACATGGAAGATGGTCTCATTCCACAAGAGAGTTAATACTAAAGTTAAAGTCACTCTGAGGATAGTGAACTTCACTCTGACACTCTGAATTTGAGGTACCTTATGGGAACCCAATTGGAGACACTGGAGAGGCACAGAGATGAGTTTGAGGCTCAGAGGCAAAATCTTTGCTAGAGACACTAATTGATAAGTCATTTGGAGTACAGTAGTCAATGGGGCCACTGAGCTAGATGAAGGCTTCTGGTTTGAATGTACAGTATGGGAGGAAGACTTAGAAATAAGCATCAACAATAATACTTCTTGGGCAGTAACTGAGAGTAAATCTCAAGTATTTGTAAGATGAGATGTAAGCAAAGATGTACTGGGTGAACAGAAGCACCCATGTGTTATAGAAATAAGAGCATGTGTTTCTAGTAGTTCATGGAAGGGAGCAATTACAGTGCATATAGTTTGGTCAATGTTACACACTTAGATCTGGTAAGCTAAGCATCTACCTTGAGGATAACAATATGTACTGTAATAACCAGTTAATTTCCTATCATCTTGTTCTGAAATTCTGTATCATTTTTAGCTTTTGAAAATTCTCTTTAAAATAATAAAAGAATCAAGGGAGGGTTCGTGTCAGTCCTTCTATAAAGTAAGGTGAGAATTGAAAAGTATTTGATTTAGGGCCTATGGTAATGAACGTCTTAGTTCTTCATAGAAGGAATGGGCTAATGACCACAGATAGAAATATGTCAAGGGGAAAAGACATCACACTGATGAGAAAAGATTGAAAACACATGACAAAGAAGATACTGATATAAGGAGATAGAACCTAAAGTGATTTTTTTTTTTTTTTGCTGCTCCATCAATAGCAAAGTGGGCAGATCGCACTTGACATTTGAGAGACACAGAATAGAGGAATGAGAGTCTTAGAAAGATTCTGTATTTTGTGGAAGTTAAAGAAGAGAGGATTAGATTTACCTCATTATATCTTAAAACATTTGACTATTTTTAGAGAATTAAGATGTTTAACAGATTTCCTTCAGGATTAGGTCAAGTAGACCACAGAGGCATAATGGAGAGATTTGTCTTAGTTTCACATTTTCATAGCAGTGTCATGTAACAAAGAAAATGACTTAAAGCTATAAACTTTCATTAGATTGTGGTTTTGTCAACTAGCTTAATACTGCTTCTGAAGCTGTCTGAGCTTGGTCATACATTTTCAAGTTGCCTGACTGCCAGTGATCTGAGCTGGCTGCAGCAGGGACCCCGGGATCATTGACCTCTCCCTATGTATCCCTTAATTCTGGTTGGTTTGCCCAGGAAGTTCTCATGGTCAAGACTGAGTTACAATAAAAGTGGAAATGAGCAAGAACACTCCCAAGCCTCTGCTTGCATCCCACTGGCCAAACCAAGCCATGTTCCATATTTAGGACTAAAGATCAGGAAATAGATTCTGCTTCTTTAAGTGAAAGAAAAATCTATATAATCACATTGGCAATAGGACAGAGATACAGAGAAAGACAGAGAATTGAGGCCCTCGATGGTATCATTCTGCCTATCTCCAATTGTACTGAGAAACTATTTAAAATGATTACCATCACCTGACAGAATCACCCAACAACTGTCTTGCGTGAATTTCTCTGGTAACATTTGACAGTAAAGCACACATACAGACATGCACTAACTCTGTGGGAAGAGCTATAGAGTTAGTGAAATGGAAATGAAGACACACAGAAACAAATCCTCTTAAGATATAAGGCAGTTCTTGATGCAGATATGTATCATCTTAAATTATTACTGGCAAAGGGCACATAGGGGGAATGGAAAGAGAAACATCATGAACCCAGAAGACAGTTGTAATGAACATAATTTAAGCTCTCATTTTAATAAGGAGGCTGAAGTCAGGAAGAAGACACTTATATTTTCAAAGTAAAGTTGTTCCATGAGATATCAAGTTCAGATATTAACAGTATGAAGGGGAAACTGCGATGAAGTATAGGAAAAACAGATGAAAATTAAAGATGAGGGTAGGACTGTTCACATAATCTGGTATCAGGAAGAAATATGAAAACTATAACCCAATGCCTATACAGGATTCATGACAGGGGATAGGCATAAGATCATTGGATAAGAATGTAAGGAAAAGAAAAGTCTATAATTAAATGGCATGAGATGAAATTATTTCATGTTAGGGCCTGATTAATATTGCTGCTGTTGTCCTTTGGGAGATGGATAATGGACTAGAAGAAGCAACAGGAGACAAAGATGCCATCCAACTTTGCTCTCAACTCTGAAATACGGATGGAGACAAAAATCAACAACCATCACCCAGAGGAGCAACCTGAGCTGTAGGAAAGACAAGGTGGAGAGATTTGTAAACTTTTTCATACATAATACACTTTGTATAAGAATTAGTAGTGCTGCTGCTTTGGATTAATTTGCCTGGAAGCAACAGGCCAACTCAATCAAAAATCAAACTTGGGATTTGTGTTCCAGGATAGATCGAAGGGTTATATGCTAGAAAATATGGTAAATTAAGATTAAAAATGTAAGGGGGAAAAAAAAAACAAATGCTGTTTAATACATGCTCCATCTTATACCTAAGGTGTTTGATATTTGGATAGTGAGATTAAACCCATCTGCATATATTTTAGGGCAATAATAAGCTTCTCTTCTGGAGGGTTAACAACCTAAGTTTTCAGACCAAAAATTAGAGAAAAAGAAGGGCTGCAAGGACAGCCTACATTCTGGCCCTAGCCTTTCAAGGTCAGTGAGGACTCAGGACATAGGGGAACCTGTACTGAAATATCATTTAACTCAGTGTGTCCTAAAATTTCTGATCAAGGAGATTATGGGGCCACAGAGAAATGTGATCGACCATGTAAAGTGTGCCTAAGGAGAGTCTCTTGGTGAGAAAATACTCTGTGAAGCTTTCAAAGAGAGTAAATTGGTCAAGAAATGGCTGTGATAAGTCCCGAGGGGATACAAAAGTTACATTTCTTGTTATATAGGTCTCGCTTTATCTTGGTCTTAACCATCAAGCAGTAAAGTGTAGAAAAGAGGTATGAAAAGTGAAGCCATGTTAATATGCTGAGCTGCAGAAGGCCCAAGTCAACAGCTTTGGACATTGCCAGTGCTGTGGATAACCCACTACTATTTGGGACAATTGGACCATATTGGAATAATTTCCTGAATTTATGTACCTACAATATTTGGATGGCAATGGAATACCCATCTCTGACAAAACTAAAGAAAAAAAGTGATATAAATGAAAGACCATTTTGTATCTGTATATACAAAATATTTAGGATAGATACATAGCTACTTTCTCTTAACTCAATAAGAAGAAAGATTTGTACTAATAGTGTTTGGACAGGATATCATGTCTGCATTCTGTGCTATGAATGACAATACTCAATGTATTAATTGTTGTAACTCTCCTACCAACCTGTTTTGAAGCTGTCTCATTGCAATTTTTTCTCAATAAAATTAATAAAAAATAAAATAAAAATAAAAATGTAAGAGGGAAATGGTAAGGGAAAGTAATACAGCAGCATTTACTCTTCATCCCCAACATCTCAGTGGTTCATTGCCAACACCCCAGTTCCTCATGAAAATACTCCTTTTGATCCCTTGAGAAAGAACCATTTTGATACTTGGTGGTCTTCAAGACCATTAAGTTTGTATGTGGATTAATTAATCGTCAACTTGTAACATGCAGATGAACTGAATCAATGTGGTTCTGGATACTGAAGTCCCCCGATGTCAAAAACATAGAAGAATTGTAGAGGAGGATACTGTGCTGTTGGTTCTCCTGTAGAAGCTTGTCATGCTGATTTGCTTGATATGAACTCAGCTGCTCTCATCAGAGGATCTTGGGTCCTTACTCTCACTGAGGATGGCTGTGGTTCTTCTCTGGAAAGCTTGGTTCCTACCTTGATCAGCACTTCCTGGCTCCAGTGCAGACCCCTCAGCCTGCTGGCATAGATCCTTCATCCCACTGATACAGACTTTCTTGTTTCCATCACTGACCTTTGGGCCTTCTCGGTGCAGATCCTTGATACAGACTTGCATGAGACATTGTCTTAGACTCTAGGTCTCCAGCTGCGCTCATGCAGGATATTGCCATGGGATCCAAGTCCTCAGCTCGATTCTTTGGGTCTTTAGTGTATGGACAGATCTCCTGCACTCTTCTGAATTTTGAGTGAATATTATGAAGTAATCCTAGTAGTGTGCCCTGTATAAAATCTATTCCTTTGCAAGCCCTGACTTTAAAAGTTTGTGTCTAGATCTTTCCCCAAAATCTCTATGCAGTCATAGAGATTTTTTAAAGTGGCTGAAACTAGAGTGTGACTGATTTACAGTGCAATAATGGGATTAGGGTGCTCAGATTTAGATAATTTCTGGATTATTTCCCAGACTAGGTTGGTGCTGTTGGTGCCCTAATTCCGGTAGGCTGTTCACAATATAAGGGATAGAAAGAGGCTTGTCTTGTGCATGCTTGTTGTTTTTGCTATTTTTTTCCACCATGAAGTCTTGCCTCTCTGCCATGTGTCACCTGCCTTGAGCCAACATATTATAGAGTGAAACCTCTACAAACTGTGAGCTAATTAAGGCTTACCTCCTTTAATTTTGAGTATCAGGTATTTTATCTTAGCACTGAGAAAAAGTTATTAAGACAGAGACCTTGATGGAAAACAAGTAAACACTGTGGAGATGGGAAATAATGCATGGAAATCACACAGGAATAGCACTGTTACCTCCCTTATTTTATTCATAAGAAAAAAATACAAGAAAAACCTCATGCAATGAAATATGTCATACATACAACAGTCCAAAGATAAAACAAATTGCAAAGCTTAAAACCCAATAGATTAATTTGTCTAGAAAGCACCCTGAAGAAATCAGCAGTGGTAGAGATTAGAGAAGTGCTATTGCTCTGGATTGAGATCTCAGTCCTGTGTCCTCTCTGACAAGGGTGTGGACTGTGATCCATCAGAAATGTTCACTTAATGCTTGTGAAGAAAAGCGAAGAAAGCTTTGGCCTCTTGGGAAGATAGACTGAAGCCTTCCCACACCTCAGTTTCTAGTTCCCTGAGAAGCAATTTCTCCCTAAACTATTGTGGGCATTACATGACATAGGGTGAGTAGCTGCTAGTACACAGAACTCATTAGAACTTCAGTTTGCTTATGGGAAGCTTGGAAGTGAATGCAGACTGTTTAGTCAGGATTCAAAATCTTTTACGCTCTTTCACTCACACTCACACTTTAAGCCAAGATCCTATATATAAACAAACACCTGTGGTTTTTCTTATATGTTTGGCCTAGCATACCGACACACATACTCTCTGAGGTAATCTCTCGCCAGGCTTTTTCTGATTATATTTCACCTTTTCATGCTGTTGTCCCAGAAGACGTTGACATCATCCGGAGACACAGTAGCACCGGGCACAGTCAGAGGTTCAATTCATTCTGCCATCCGGAAATTCTGCCGACAAGGCGGCCAGTGTTAGAAATTAAGCTTGTGACATGCGGGACATGCTGGAGTGCAAACATTGGTCAGAGCTTCCTCTCCCAGCCACAGAGGAAAGCCACACTGATTGGCATTCAGGAAAGGGACCTCCTGTTTCGAAGGATTCCTTCATGCTGTTCAGCAATGCTGTTTAGGGTGGATTTTCCCATCTGAACTGCAAAGCTTAAACACAAATATTAACTACCAGAAGCTGCAAATAGCAGCATAGTACATTAAAAAAATAAGGAATATTTTAACCAGCCTTTGCCTAACCAAGAAAAATATTATGCAGAAACGAGGCTGATTTTAGAAAAATGCCCAAGGAAACATTTTTAAAAAATGTTGAGTTTCCTTTCAAAGTTTGTTTTTGCTAAACATTCAAAGTTTTGCTTTTTCCAATCCAATTTTTATTAAAAGAAAGGTCTCCCACATGTGTACCTAACATTCCTTTCAAAATAATCAGTAATGCACAAACCCCTTGGAAATGGATAGTAAATTCTTAAGCGTGACACAGAGAAAGGGCAGAAAGCTCCCCAGAAAGGGCAGGCATGTCCCTACGTGTTCACCACCTCTGCTTCTAGGGGTTTCCCTGCATTATTCACTTTGATTCTTGCGCTTTAACCTTGTGCCTTTGGCAAATCCAACATTTATATTGTTCTAAGTTTATATGCAATAATTTTCCACATTTATAAAGTATATTCTATACTTTCAATACATAAATACAACATGAAATGGTCACATTAGACTACTCACCATTTCTGGTACCTTAAACATTGAGATTTCTTGGTTAGAGACTTTAAAAATCCCATCTGGTAGTTATTGAAAAATATAGAATAAAACAGTGGTAACTGCTCTACCACAGGACCCCAGAATTCAGTCCTCTTTCTAATTGTGATTTTGAACTTAGTGAGCAGCCTTTCCTCAGCTTTCCCTCTCTCTGATCCCCCAGCCTCTTTAAGTCACTAGTTTGCTCCGTACCTTTACGAGATCAATATTTTCTTTACCTTCCTCGTATGTGGCATCTGTCACTCTGTTTCAGGTTTATCTCATACACGTGGTGTTCTCCAGGCTTATCGTGTTGCTACAAATTACAGTACTTCATCTCATCAAGAATGAGTATTATTCTATCGTGCATAGAAGCCACGCTTCATTTATCCATTCTCTGTGGATGAACATTGAGGCTGCTTCCATTTTTAAAGTTCTTTTTCTTCATACTTTGTTTTCATTTCATTAATCTACCATAACAACCTGGTGATGCTGATACTAACATCATTGTATTTTCCAAATGAGGAAACTGAGGCACAGGAATGCTTAAAAATGTGCTATGTATGTGAGCCAGGGTTCAAATGTCAGCTACCCTAATCTGAGCTCAAGTGCTTTATTTCCCTCTTATAATATCCAAATCCAATTCAGGCTAAAATTTGCTAGAATGACTTTCTCTGCTTTTCTATTCAACCTGTGTAATTCAACCCTTTAAAAATTTTACTTTGTTTGAAATTGGATTATAAAATTTATTGTGAGGACAGATATAGAACCATGAGCTGGGGTACCTGGATTCCAGTTGCTGACCCTGAAGAACGTCCAATAGTGCACAAAATCAGTTTCTATATATTTATTGAAAGAGGAATGACAGGGCCAGGGGCATGGCTCAGTGTAATAAGCACTTGTGTGGCAAGTTCAAGGGCATGAGTTCAAACCCTGGTTCTGCCACAAAAAAAAAAAAAAAAGGAGGAATGACGACAGTGTATCTAACATCTTGATAGCATTTCATCCTCCAAAAGAACTGTGGTAAGAGATTAAAAATAGTTTATTGATGCCTTTCTCCTTAAGCTAGAGAAATACACAAAATTAAAGTTCTTACCATTCAATTCCATCACTTCATCATTAAATTACTAAAACTGGCTGTGGAGATGTTAAACAGATGGGGAACTGGAGCTTTATAATTACAAATAGCTTTTTCATATCATTTTGCTTTGCATCAAGAATTAGTGAAGAGTAAGTGTGACATGTGTTAGAAACAAGAACAGCGATGCAGCACCTAGGTTTTCGTAGTGTCAGAAATGTCTTGACATCTACAAGGACAAACCAGGGGCAAAGCTTAACCAGCCTGCCAACAGACAGTTCATGCCAGTCTTCAGGAAATGCTGTCTATACTATTGGGAAACCAGAGACGGGCACAGATCAGTATTCCAAGGGTCCTCAGAATATTTGTGAACTCCCAGCATAAATTAAGTTTTCAAATTATTTTAAGGCAATTTATTCTTTGATCGCCATTTATTTGAAAATCCATTTCTTGTGGCAATAGACTATTTACCTATATCATTAAGGTTATTTTAAGTTACTTTGTATTACATTCTTTACACTGCCAACTGGAAATCAAATCACTCAACTTTTACACTATTTCAAAGTAAATCCCCTCCTTCTCTCCCCAGGTTGGGGCCACTCCACAAATTTTGAGAATCCTCTATGAGGAAGGAAAGACTCCTATCTAAATATTCTACCTTTCTTCTCTGAGAGGGACAGTTCCTCCTTTTTTTGTCCCTTTACAACACACATCTGAAAGAATGTGATTTCTATACCTGGAAAACCAGAAGGATTTTACTGGAGAAATCAGGGCCCCACCAGCTGAATCAGTAAACCCCGTGCTTTTGTAATTTCATCTCTCCCAGTCATTCTGACCCCTCTCTGACTCACTAGGATCATGCTTATCCCTCATCTGCTACCTAACAAGAGACCATGGAGCAGCAGAAACCCCTGTAATATTTTCAATGACTTATTTACTGAGTCAGCCTATAAATATTTAGGGAGCACCTTCTGTGTACAGGAGCTATTTTGTGTACTATGGATATTGCAGTCAAAACCACATGTTTATTGCTGCCTACACAGTGCTTACGGTTGAGGGACATTGGAGGCAGAAATAGAAAATCACATGTTTTTCTTAATATTTGTCTAAATAAATACAATTTAATTAATATCTAAATTAATTAGATTGTGAATTAAAAATAGAGGAAAGAAAACAAAAATAGAGGAAAGGAAATGTGACAGAGGTGTTTAGGTTGAAAAGGGAATACCTTAGATGAGTCATGCTTCTGAGAGAGGTACTGGGAAGTTCTGAGAAATGAAGCAGCCACAGGAAGCACATTTCAGTCAGAGGGAGAAGTGTACAAATGGCAGAGGATGATGATTATTTATAATTTATTTTCTTTAATGTGTTTGGTACCGGGTCTCACTACTCAGCTCAGACTCCTAGTGATCCTCCTGTTTTCAGCTTCCCTAGCACTGGGATGATGGGTGTCCACCACCAGGTCAGGTCTCAGCCAGTGGTTGAGCGAGCACCGCGGTGGGCTAGCACAGCATGTGGTGCCAGGGCCAGAACTCGGGTCCTTGCCCTTGCCTAATCAGGCACTTAGTCCACTGGGCTATCTTGCTGGCCTCTACATTGCAGAAGATGATGACTACTTAGAATGTCGAGAAATAGCAAAGGGATGAAATGAGAAAAGTGGAGAGGATACAAGATCAAATTTGAGAGGTAGAAGAGGGCCATATCATCTGTGTCTTTGTAAAACACAGATGGTGATAGAGGCTCTGTCCTATGTGCTAAAGCATATTACAACAGTGGTGCTCAAACATCAGTGGTGCATTAATTGTACCCCAACAACTTGTTAAAGTGTGCATTATAGAGCCCACCCTTATAATATGTAACTTAATATTTTCAGGGTAGGTTCAAGAATTTGCATTAGGTGATGCTGATACTCCAGGCCTAGAGACAACATTTTGTATCCCTTTTTCTTTTGTTTATTTTTGTCAGAGATGGCTATTCCCTAGCCACTTAAATATTATAGGTGTGTAAATTCAGCAAAGTAACCCAATATAGTCCAGTAATCCATAATAGTAGTGGATTATCTGTAGGACTGGCAACGTTAGAAGTTGTTGACTTGAGCGTTTTACAGCTCAGCATATTAACATTATGAAAAATCACTCATAAAATAGATTCCTCCTTTGAGTGCCTTCCTATGATAGATTTCATCATCAAGTTCCAAATGAACCTTGGCTTTCTTGTGCAAATATCTCTTATTAGTGCTCTTACTCCTACAGTGTACACTATTAACTTGGTCACAATGAGCTGTTTGATGTTGAACTTGAATTGTGGTCAGTGAATTGAAGTCTGAGCCAGGAACATTTGTGAGACTATTGGGAAGTAAATGTCCTCAAGCCACTGGACAAGAGGCTGAGAAGCAGTGTTGTATAAAACTCTTCCCATGAGTTGAGTTGGTACAGATGAATACTGAGTTCAAAGATGGCATGAGAAAGGGCTCTCTGGTACCTTTTGCGGAGCAAATGGGCATAGGCAAACCGAAGTCAGCTCTGCATGTACGCCTTTTGGTTGCACCACTCATCTTCATCATATTCGTTAAGAAATTGCTGTCCAGTTTCTGAAACACACAAACTGAAAGATGAGGAATAATGCAAAACCATTGAAGATGAAATCATGCCCTTTAAAAATTTAGATGCATCTTGGTTCATTACGGAGAACTAGATAAAATAATTCAGATGATTCTTCAGTACCCTACAGGATTATGGAGTAAAGATTGCACTGGGCAAGAACTAGATATTTTAAAAGTCAAAGTCTCAAGAAAAAAGGAGGGTGAAGTAGTTTGATGCATGAGGGTAAGCGCTAGGCAAGTGTGCTCAGCAATGCTGGTGGCGCAGCGCCTTTGCCAATGGTGCTGCAGCCTGAATATTATGCTTACGGTAACTTGAAGGAAAATTGTCTCTGCACCCTTTCGGTTGGTAGCCAAGCACCTCATGTTCTCACCAGATTGATACAGTGCATGTTTTCCATTTACAATTGTACGGGGCCATGGGCCTTCATTTGCTTTTGTCAAAATGTGGTCTGTTGTATTCCAAATGTCATATACACAGGTTAAGCTCCATTGTCATCACATTTCATTGCTTTCTAGGAACTTATTTTTTCTTCTGATTACTGAATCATTTTTCACCCATTGCATGAAATATTGGCACTTCTGTTTTATCAATAAAGTTCTGTCGCTTAACTCCTACTTCTATATTGGGAAAGTGAATGTGGGAATTAGCTGAACTTTTCATTTTCCTGAAATCATGTGTTGAAATTTAACTGTTTCTCCTCTAGATTTCTATTTATATGTTTTGATGGTTCTAAATCAACTTCCATTTTAGCTATAAACTCTCTCACCATTTTTACCCAGAGAGAGTCCATTCACATCTGAGCCCCTAAGTTACATCATACATCATCTCACCCCTTATGTTGATCATTTTATGTTCATGTTCTTCTCTGTTCTGAGATGTTTTTGTGCCAATAACTATAATGGTACCTTATACTAATTCGCTAATTTAATTCTTTTCACAACTCTGCTCACAAACCAAAACTGAATCAAATAACCCCATAAGGCCAACATTAAACGTAACTATTACATTCAATTTAGCTCTCTTTCAGTTATGTTCATAGCCAAAATTGCTGAAAGAATTAAGTTCAAAAACCCCTAGAGTTTATGAATTAATTTTAGGTACCACTGCAGTTCTTCATTTCTATATACACTTTAGCAAATTCCCTTGCATAAACATACAGTTGTTTGTTGTTAGATGGATAGATATTTAAGGGCCAATACTCTTTATGAACATTTCAAACTCCTGTATTCTCTAAATACGGATAGTTTACATTACTTATTCTTTCTCTTCTTTCTTCTTTCTCCTCCTCCCTTACTCTTACTTTTCTTCATACTTTCCTTTCTGTGCTGGGAAATGAACCCAGGTCTTCATTCATGTGAAGCACATGCTTTACCACTGATACAAAGCTCCAGCCTTTCCTTTTATCCTTCGATTTATATATAAAGATTTTGACTGTCTCCATTACTATTCTCTTGTTGCTAGGACAAATACCCAACATACAAAATCAGGGAAGGAAAGGTTTATTTAGGTCACAGTTACTGAAGGTTTCAGCTCATACTCAACTGGCTCCAAGGCAGAGTGGCACATGGCAGAGGGCATCCTTTCTAGGCAGAATCAAAGAGCAGAGAGCAAAAGGAGTAGCAGAACCTCAGGCAGCTAACCAGCCTCTCTCTCTCTCTCTCTCTCTCTCTCTCTCTCTCTCTCTCTCTCTCTCTCTCTCTCTCTCTCTCTCTTCCCCTTACACTGTAATTCAGAGTATCTGCCCTAGGGCAGTCATACCCATAATCCCAGTGGATCCTGAGTTAATCACAAACTCTAGAAGTCTGCCTTATCACTGCATGAGGTGCTGGGGGGCAGTTGGACACAAACCATAAGACTAGTTTAAAATAAATGGACTAAAATTCTTTTTAACTCAGTTATTTAGATTTTTTTCTTCATCACCCCAGGTAGTACATCTTGAATCATCATTTGGACATACTTATTTTTAGTACAGGGTCTATAGGATCCATAGGGTCTCACTATATAGATTGGACTTGCATTGATGCTCCAGTTTTCAGGCTTCCAAGTGCTGGAATTACACGTCTGTGCTACCATTACCATGCCCAGTCTCAATCACAGTCTCAGTGCAACCGAGGGGGCAGAGCCAGCACTGGGGATTGATCCCTGGCTCCTGCCTAAGCAGGAGCTTTAGTCTACTGAGCTTTCTGGCTGGCCCTGAACACACTTCTAAAGTGAAGTGTAAAAACAGTAAAGGTACAATTTCTAAAACTTCAAAGATGGTGTAGTTCTTTGTTTTTATAAGTACCACCATAAAAGTAGAAGATATTTAAATTAGACATGTGTATTGATGATCAAGATGTGTACAATTCTGCCTCATCTCATTTATATAACTTATAAAATTCTGTCATTTATTTATCTATTTATTTTAATGTATTTAGTACAGGGTCTATAGGGTCTCTACACAGATTAGACTCCTAGGCACTCCCCTGTTTTCAGCCTCCATGGTGGTGGATTACTGCCACCACCATGCCCAGGCTCAGTCACCATCACAGTGGGTCCCAGGGGCAGGTCCAGCACGACACGCTGGGGATCGAACCCTGGTCCATGGACTCTTCCTGAGCAGGCAAATTAGTCTCTTGAGCTATCTGGCCAGCCCTTAAAATTCTGTTTTAATCCAATGTGTACTGTTAAATAATTTATACAGAGATCAAAAGTGAGTGGGGCTGGCAGATAATTTGAAGACCTTTGCAGAGTTTCCAAGTAAAATGATAGAATTATAAGTCTAGTCAGGTGCATCCTGGTGGTCAAAGACAATCTTTGGATTTGTGGAGGAAGGGTTTCCCAGTGTTTAGATTTCCCTCCACAGAGATGGCCCTGCCCTAAGCACCAGTAATGAGGATTTGCAGAATGCTACACACAAACTCCACATCAGACTGATCATAAGTGAAGGAGGAAGATGACCTAAAACACACCATGTAAGCCTTAGTCCCATTGGGCAAGAAATATAATGAGACATTGCTTCTTAGCTTTGAACAAATGAAGAAATTAAACAGTATGGGAAGAAAAAGAATTTGAATACCTTGTCCAAGTTCCCGCAACCTGCAAATACAAAAGACTACCATCAATTTTCCTTTGCTTCCTCAGCCAGAGGAAGAGTCCACAGATAACTGGAAATTGATTGTGAAAATTCCATGGATTAACTGAAAATGGGCTTCCTGTCAGGTAATGGAGGTCTGAAAGGTGGAACCGTAGCGAGCATAGCTTGTTTTAAGGCTAGTGCTACCCACTTCAATGAGGAATCTCACTGCAACCCATTAAAAATTTGTAAGTAAGCTGAGAAAAACAAAACACAGATGATGAACATGGAGAAGATGGTGGGCACTCTGGAACAAACTCTCTTCATCTAATGCCTTCCTCTGCTCCGAGTCTTTGCACTTCCCCTTAAAGCCTACTGGGGCTTTTAACTTTGTTGCTTGTGCCAGGATTTCTCTTTATTTGGTTTCTCCTTAATCTTTCTTTATTACTTTTATTGAGAAACAAATAGCAATGAAACAGTTTCAAAACAGGTTAGTAAGACAGTTACAATAATTAATACATTGCATATTGTTGTCTTTGTGGTAGTTATTCATAGTACAAGATGTAGACATGATATCGTGTCTAAACACTATTAGCAAAAGGGTAAAAAATGAAAACAAGGGACAAGAAAAATAAATGTCACAGGACTGTCCTGCTACAATGGTGCAATATGGTTAGATTTCTGAATTTATGTGTAAAAATATGTAATTGTTTATTCCTATTTTTTCATATATATATATTTTTTTTGTTTTTTTTCTTTACACTCTGTACAAATTTAAAGTTTAACATATCAATACTTGATGGAAAATACCTGTTTCATGTTATGTCTAAGATGTTTGATATTCAGATAGATAGTGAGGTTTAGCTCAACTGCCTATGTTATAGGGTGATAATATCATTATACTTCTCTTCTGGAGGGTTTCGCCTTAATCTTGAATGAACCATTGCAGATATTTTTCTTCTCTCTCTTTCCACTTCCCGTACACCATGGACATTCTCTGATATAAAAGCAGCTGGGTGGGTCTGTGGGTTCTGGCACCCCTGTTCTAATAAGCCAAGAGAGATGCCTAGAGTGTGAAAGGGCAGAGTGTGGCAGGTCTTGCACTGGGGCTAGGAATGGATAATCACTCTTGTCACACCAAATAGACTCTGTCGCAAGGAATTCTGTGGCTTGCTAGAGGAAGTCAGCTTTCCCTGCAGGCTGCCAAGCCCAAATGAGCTCCTTACAGCACCTGCCGGTCTGAGCATCAAGCAATTATTCCACTATCTTGCCTAAAAACAAAGGCTGTGCTACCCTTCGGCAACCTCTGACCTTTTCCAGCTAACATAAACTAATTATGCTTGCAGCAGGTGGGAAGAAAGGGTTCCATCCTACTTCCTGGGAGTTGTCCTTCACGCTTTGTGCCACGTTGTCAATTCTGCCTATCCAAAAAATGAGCACCCTTCCATCAAGGGAGCTGCTGGATGAAGCACTTAAAGAGATACAGGGAGGCCCTTATCACTAATAAATCTCAGTTCCTGGGATCTAGAAACAGCCCCAAGTGGCCCATACTGTCCATTTAGCAGTGGTACAAGGAAGCCATTGTTAAGTGTCACCACCAATTACAGCTGGTTCAAACTTTATTTTTAATTTTGTTTTGTTTTTAGACAACTTGCTAATGGACTGTGATTAGGTGTGAGAAACAACCCAAGCCACAGGCACTGAAGCAAGGTTAGAGGTTAATTGAGAATTTCTATCCTGACATTCTGAGATTTTGCATCTTTTTTTTTTCTTTTGCTGAGAACTCAGCCTGAAACAGAAAGGAGATAATATGATACAATTAATAGGAAACAAGACAGTCAAAATTCCCAGATGAGAAAGGAACACTGGCCAAGGAAATCAGGCCAGAGAGACCACCTGGGCCCCTTCACATGCCAAGAATATCTGGTACCATTCATCTGGTGGCTGAGGGAGAAAGTCTTTGCCTGCCATTCATCACATCCCTCCTCTCTACAAAAAAATAAAAAAAAGAAAAATAGAAGGTCAGTGACACAAAGAGTAGACATCCCAGAGTAATTGAAATTCCAGAAGTTGCCTCATTAAACTAGTTCACAGGCCAACAGGGCTCCCTTTTCTTATTGAAGGTGCCTTCTAGTCTTGGCATTATATGGCAGGTCTTCTCAGTAGCTACAGGGTCCCAGAGTTCCAGGGTCCCAGGGTCCCACAGTTCCAGGGTCCCAAAGTCCCAGGGTCCTGGGGTCCCAGGGTTCCAGCGTCTCAGGGTGAGTTTATCAGCATTATTGAGGACTCCCATCTAAATAAACGACTGACTCTACAGTTGTGAGGAGGGGGCTGACCAGACCTCCTGCACTTGCGGGCAGTGGCACGCACAGACTCACACCTGCTCGTGCTTCCTTAATTCTGTCAACAGGGCACTCTTTCACTATCCCTTGTAGGCCATAATCAACACATTGTGTCTCAGCGTCAGCAGCAGCTGCTCTTTATCTTGCAATCCAGAACCATGGAACTATTACTGGAGGTTTCTGGGCTTTCATATTTGTTTTTTATTTAACCTCTCTGTCGTTCCTACAGCTAGCACAACTGTGACACTTCCAGCTGGCAGATCCTTTGTACTGGAAGTTGACTAAAAATTGCCAACTCATTTTCTTTTTTCTTTTTTTTTCCTCCAGTGCAGCTGGTGCCAAAATGGGATGATTTGTTTTCCTCCAGTCACTGAAGTTGTTGTTTTCTTTCATTTCAGCCCCATGCTGGCTTCCCAGCTCGATGCTGAGTCATTTGGTGCAGGTGTTCTAAGCGGCTGGTATTTATGTCACTCGCAGATGGTTTGGGTAAATCACACAATGTTCCTTCAGCCCCATTGAGGCTCTCTCGCTCCCTTTGATCCTGAGGCTTCCTGTGGGTCCTGCACATGTGCAGAACTTCAGGGCACTGGGTGAACTCTTAGATGGATTTTACCCCAAGTTGGTTGGGTTGCTATGGGGCCCACAGTCTTCTGAGATCCTACTGAGACTAAGAGAGGTTGACAAGAGGGGAAAACTCTGAACTCGCAAGATACCACGGCTTAACATACATTACAAATCCAATGTGCAATAGATCGTGAGAAGTTAATATTATAGCTGCCTGAGGAAATTGGGATAAAAGGAACCATATTTTGTTCCAGAAGAAGAGAAATACTATTTTGGAAAAGTAAGAACAGTGGCTTTTAAATGCTAGAACTAGATATACAATGTTTTCCCTTTCCTGTCCCCTTCGTTTCCCCAGAATCTTCAGCCCCTGTTCAGTGTCCAGCACAAAGAATGGATTCCAGGCAAGGATCTCAATTTCTCATTTGATATATACTATACATAAAGCATCCATAGGGAACATTCAAATCACTACTTGCCATTGCCTGAGATTGTCCTTTATTATGAAGCATTATACTTCATTTTGGAAGGTTCAGTGTATTTTCTTCATGTAAAAAATTGCAACTTAACAAGGCAAAATTCTGGGAAGTATCAAATTTTCAGAAACAGATTTTTGGAGAGAGTTGTGCCTTTCATACAACTGTGAAATCCTAGCATAAGAGGCTACTACCCTGCTTCCGAAAGGCAGCAGATCTACAGTAGGTCTGAAGCACTTCCCAGAAGCAGTGACTCTTCAGGCTAATGTCAAACTAGTTCTGGCAGTCTTCATTCTAACTTGGGAATAGAATGTGCTGGAGAATTAATTATTCTATAGATCTTTGGTCCACACCCTCAGAGGTAAGGATTCAGATGAGCTGGGGTATAGCTTGAGTGTTTGGTTTACTAAACTTTGATGGTGAAACTGCCTGGTCAAGGTTATCTTTGAGCTGCAGCCAGCTGCAGCATCTTCATTACTTTGCATGGATTTCTAAAGAGGATGACATTCAAAGTGAAGAACACAGATTCAAGGTAGTGTTTATAATACAGAAAGTGAATTACCTTGAGTGCATCAAATGGATTTTGCCACAGTGAACACTAAGCACCAAATCTCTCATAAATAGCAATAAGTGCATTACTGTTTTCTGAGGCCAATATCCAGAAGGTGGCTCAGTGTGTATGGCCTAAGCTGGGCAGTTGTATTGCAGACCTAGCATGGGTGTGGATCCCTGGCACCAATCTTTGTTTTTGCTTGGTCAAACAAATTTTAATCAAGTTAAAAGGAGACAGTCAAAAGTGCAATTTTGTGAAAAAGCCCATATCTCACAGGGTGCAAAAGGTTCTTGCCATCTTCACTTGTAAGGTGTAGAAGGTGGGACCCACACCTGAACCTTCCTTCTAGTGGTGGAGTATGGTACGTACTGCTGTGGAGTGCCACTCATGTTGAACTGATGTGTCTTCCAAATGAATTTTCGGTCTGCGGGGGGCTTGGATGTTGGAGGGTCATCAGTCATCCTGTGAAGCCAGCAATGTCCCTTGGGCAGCACCATGCTTCTGTCCACATCCCAGAAAGTGTGGGATGCTGTTCATTTCCATAGTGTACATAACCCATGAGTGATGGCCCAAAGATTGCTGGTTGCCCTCATACTATTTGTTGCCATACTTGTCCTCTCCCATTAATGTACCAATCTTCACTCTATTTGCCCTGAAGAAAGCTTGTAAGGTAGCCACAGAGGCCACCGTGGCCGCTGATGCCCGTGGTCCTGAAGCCCGTGCTTCAAGACCTGCAGCAACTCCATCTTGGCCTTCTCACCTGTCTTATCCAGGAAGCCCCATATGTGTTTTCCTCATGATGGAGGTCAGAAGAGGAAGAACCACACTCCTCAAAGCTTCAGCTGGGCACTGTACATTACCATGCCCACCCACTTTCCATTGGCCATAACGAGTCAAGGCCAGGGTCAGTAGGTGGAAGAATAGACTCTCCTGTGAAGGCTACCGACGAGGGTATGAATATTTCCTCATTTATAATCTAACCTACTAGGATGATTTTGGGTTTTGAGACTCGCCAGTCCGGTGAAGGAGAGACAGTTGCTACATGTTTCATTTCCTATAGTCAATATCTGGGCTCTGTTACATTCCAATAGGAATAGCTATAGGGAAGTGAAATATTATTAAGTGCTGTAGTACAGATTCATCTCAATTACTTATTTTTAAATTAAATTCTGTGGTTACATTATCTGATTGCTTTAAAAGTATAATGGCTGATACACTGTGTCACTTTGGGAAGTGAAAGGCTTGGCCACAGTTCCATGCCCTAGGTGTGGAGACCTCTTCCTAGGACAGGGAGGGTCCACCCTAGAGTGACTCAGCATAAAAAGGATACAAAAGGGAGTTGAGGAAGAATTCAGGGCGCACTCTCCTCGGAGGGGCTCTGGTCTTGGCAGTCAGTATGGAAGGAAGAGAGAGGGGCTCATCTGACACCACAGCTGTTGCTCCTTCCTCTACTCTTTGGTGTTTTTCACTCCCAGGAACTGCTGCCTCATGCTGCCCTGCCTTTGAGCCAATGGGGTATGGACTGAAACCTCCACTAACCATGAAGTAATAAACCTTTCCTTCCTTAATTTGGGGTGTTGGATATTTTATTTTGTCCCAGCAACAAGTGAAAAGTAACTGAGACAAAAGGAAACTAAACAGAAAGTGGAAAACTCATGTTTGTCAGTGTTACACAATTTTGTTGACAAATGCAGAGTACTTTTTTTTTTTTTGTATTTTAAGGAAGGGTCTACATGGTTTTCAGGGTCTCACTACTAGATCAGATTTGTAATGATCTGCCTGTTTACAGCCTCACAAGAGCTAGCATTACAGGCACATGCCACCATGTCCAGTCTCAACTGACATCTCAGCAGGCCCCTGGGGTGGGGCTGGCACAGCAGGCCTGGGGATTGACCCCCAACCTTGTACCTGCTTGCAGGTGCTTTGATCTGCTGAGCTATTTGGCAGGCCCTGAAGAATACCTTTTAATTCCTATTGTATCTAAAATATTTCCTTCTTGACTTCTTTCGTCTGAACTCTGTAACCAGCTTTTCTTAATTAAACCTGAATATTCAATAGGTTTTCCAAATGTAAACATCCTTAATAATGCAATGAATAGAAATACATTTATTGAAGACTTTGACTATATCTTTTGAATGTAGTAATGTATACTGAAGTCAAGGAAGAAGTTGGCCATTTGGATAGATAAACAAACACAAACATTTCTCACATAGCCATAGAAAAATTTTCTATTATTGAAAGACTAGTCCATTTTGGAATGCAATGATATTAATAATAAGGGTCCAATTCACACACCATGATATCTACAGCTTTGTGGGTGATAAACTGAGCATAATCTTGGCAAGAAACCACTGACATACTATTTGCATGTTTTTAGTGTTCCAATGGATCAAGCATCTCAATTCTCAAGGAAATAAACAGAAGAGCTGTGCTGGTTTTTTTTTTTTTTTTTTTCTTTCAGAAAAGACCAATTGTATTTTTTTAATTAGTGTGTGTTTGCAATCCATAACGAATATATTCATGGTGAGAGCTGGTACTTATACACTTCATAATTAATCCGTTTTATTTCCTTCTCTGCTCTTAGTCTTTCTCCTCCCCTTATTCCTAAAGGTCCTACTATCTCCAAAATGTCTACCACCTTGTTTCTATAAATGTAAGAAAGAGTCAAAAGTATGTTCCATATTACACCAATAATTATTCCAAGCATTATGTGCCAAAAGACACTTGGGTTAAAAACAGATGAACATAGATAGCAATATTAAAGAAGAAAAACAAGGGCTGGGGAGATAGGATGGTGGTCTAAGTGCCTGCCTGACAAGCGCAAAGACCTGGGTTCGATACTTGGTACCCCATGCCTTGCCAGCCCCAAAACTAAGCATGGTGCTGCACACCAGTGATCCCAGTGCTCGGGAAGCTTAGACAGCAGTTGCTGAGTTGCCTAGCAAGACCCTGTACCAAAATAAATAAATTTTAAAAAGATGAAAAGGTATTATAGGCAACTTGGTAAGTACACAGGGGCTGGGTGACAGATGTTGTTTGCATGCATATGTTCTTCAAGATGATCCCTCACAAGCCCTGCTGTTCAATATTATAGTAGCTAAGTCCTTGTGATTGTTTAAATTCAAATTTAAGATACTTAAAACAGAAATTCAGGTCCTTAGCCTTATTTCAAGTGCTCAGTCATGGTGATTAGTGGCTGCCCATATTACAGAGCACAGATCTGGAATACTTCCATCCCTGCAGAAATTTATGGGGGACAGCACTGACCTAGAATGTACTGTTATTAAAGAGTAGCTGGATTTAACAGACTTAGTACCATGGGCACAAACCATGCTGTTCTGAGAGTAACATTGTAGAACTCTTCTCTCAGCTTCAGGCCTCCATTAAATATTGCCTTAAAATCTGAACCTAAAACAATCACTTATTATGAAATAATAAACTGTCACTACTAATATTTCCATATTGATGAACATTTACTTTGTGCCGCATGTGCCAAACATGCACTTACACAAACTGTACATTTGATTCTTAAGAAGTGAGAGCTACTTGTAGATTGCATTAAAAAAAATGGGTCAAACAGAATGTAGCTGGCCTTCATTTGCAATTAAGTGAATACAGTCTGATGTAAGGTTCTTGCTTCTCTGTTTTCCTTTGATTTTGTTTATTGAATTTCATTGTGACTGAATAACTACATAGAGTACAGGGGGAAAGGGAGAAGAATAAAAATCAGAGAAAAGAAGGAGAAAAACTAAAGGGCATTTGAGGTCTCACCCAAGAGAATGAGCTGTGATAAGAACAGTCTGGGGAGACTCAGGAAGAAAAGGCAGAAATTCAGGTACAAATTGAAGCAAACATGGAGAACATCTGCATATAAGAGATTTGTAGGTTCCAAGGTTCACTGCAGAAACTAATTTCAGGGCACAAAGACTAACATTTAAATGACCAAATGGCTGAAATTCAGTCACGGATTTCCTTCCAAGAACAGTTTGGATCCAGGGTCAGATGCAAGGCCTTAGGACCCTGCAGTTGTTTGCGGACTGCCATTCCCGAAAGCTCGATCCAAAGAAAGTCCACAACCATCTGATCGCTCTCACCGGACCTCAACTTAGCCAGGAACTCCAGAGGAAGAGAAGGACACACAGTGACTGTGCTGAGATGGGACAGTACCCAGCATAATATAAGCATGCCACAGGACTGTGGAAACAGCAGAGAACTGTTCAGTGTGAAACTTAAAGATGGTTAGGTGTGTTTTCCAGTTTATAGTGCTCTTATATAAAATAATTTATTAAAGTCTTAGAACATCAGGGATTACCTAGTCTTGTTTTACTGCAGAAAATCTTGCCATAGTGGGTGTATTTGGAGATTTATTATTATATTACACAAAGAAGAAAAATACAAGTCTTCAGCACCTGCGTTTATTTGTGAGGTATAACTAGGGTGACAATATGATTTATCGTCCAAATAGAGACACTTTTGAAAATGTGTGTAATTATTTATAATTACACCAGAATCACAGGTGTAAACCAGAACTGTGTGAGTCAAACCAGGGCACACTGTCACCCAAGGTATAGACCACAGCTGGATGCAATTGGATTCCTGCCACTTTCCAGTCCCAGCTGCTGAATATGACCTAAAGGCCACTCCTTGCTGTCAGCTGATTTATAAGCTGATTGAAATAATGATGTAAATGCACAATAGAGGAGAAGCCTAATGCCCACCACAAGTAGAAATAGCTACTATTTGAAATACCTGATTGTTATTGTTGAGTATTTATCTTTAAAGAAACAGTTGACTGATTCATTATGTCTAAGAAAGAAAAAGTTGAATAACTAGTCTTCACTCTGTGCAGGACAGCATTTCTCCTCAGTTGTTAAAATCTAAAGAAATGTCTACTTCCTTCAAGCTTTATGTTACCTATTTCAGTTCAGCTGTATTCCTATGCATGAGAGGAATCGGAAGGTCACTTGGTTGTCATAGTTGGTGGAGTAGGGCTGGAATTCACTGGGTGCAGTTGAGATTGTCCATAGTCTGTGATGTGTGCTAGATAATTTCATGTGATAAGAAAATAGTTCTGTGGGTAAAAAGCATGTTTATAAATGATTAAGCTTAAAATGCAGCTCCATTTTACATGCATATATAAGGGATCTTTTCAAAAATGTACAAGGAACAACTACCAGACACATTGAAGATGCCCTGTGTTTTATTTAATATTTTATCAAGAAAGACTCGCTATTTCAGAAAATAAAACCCAAGAGACAACATAATCTGGCTGCACTTATAAATATGCAGCTGACATCCAATTTGACCTTTTGGATAGATATTTAAATAGTAGCAACTTAATTATATATTTGTTTGTTTGCTTGCTCATTAAATTTTTGAGACAAGATCTCTCTTTTTAGTTCAGGCTGGCCTTGAACTCACTATGTAACATGGGTTGGCCTCCAACTCTTGTTAATTTTCCTACCTCAGCCTCCCAAGTGCTGGGGTTACAGGTTTATCCAACCACACCCTGATTAATTATGCCTTCCAGTATACTTACAAACAAGCATCTAAATGTTTAAGTATTATTTTACCATGAACTGATTTTCATTAATTTCTTACAATATATTTCTACTATCTAGTTATGCAATTATATTGAGTTTAAGTGTATGGGTTAGTTCATATTATTTATGAATCTCATTTTACTAAAGGTTGTAAAATACTCAAAAATAAATAGTGGCCTCTGGAGTTGTTAGGTGTGAAGACTGGGACTGCAGCTTAGTACTGACTTGGTGCAGACCCAGAATTAACAGCAAAGAGTGAAGGAGAAATGCAGATTTTCAGAGTTCATTCTAGAGCAGCAGAATCACAAACTCGGGTGACATTGCAAGGATCTGTAATTTAACAAACCTTTTGAGGAGTTTTCATGCTGCTCTTTTGCATGCAGTGATGTGAAGATTATTGTCTTGAGTAGGATATGAGTGAGTAATATACTGTCTTCAAAGAGCTCACATTCTAATGTGAGATATAAAAACATCTTCCTACCTGAATTGCATGACTAAGAAAATCTGAGAGATCCTGAGAACCAAGAACACAATAGAAATTTAGCAATAACCTAATTCCAGAGTTAGATAGACTGGACCTGATTGAGCATCAGCACAGAGCTGGATTCTGAGACAAGTTTGAACTACACAACTTGATTAAAATGAACAGGACTCATGCTGTTAAGACTGGGTACAGTTCTAAAACATACCCAGCAGAGACTTAAGCTGTTCCAGAACACGTCATTCTCTACTTTTTAACAGGGAACAAACAGCTGGGACCTGTTATTAGTGAGCCATGTTTTCATAGGTTTTCTGGTTTTCTTTAGCCAAGGTCTTATAACAATCTTCAGACAAATTAGTGCCTGAAGCTATAGAAGTCGTTGTCTTGAAGAACTGCTGAGCAAGTCAGGTCTCAAAGACAACAAGCTCACTTTGCCACGTTTTGCTTTCCTTCCTTGGAAAGGCCTCCTCAGCCAATTGCAGTACTCATCCTTGATTTTTACTTTCAATGACTGGAATTAAAAGAATTACCCCTCCTACCCAGTTCAAGACAAACAGGAAAAGGTTAGCAAATCAATAGATGAAATCTGGAAGCTCTCAAAGGAATGGGCAGGAATCCCATCCGCATCTTAGTAAGAGCAACAGAGTATCAAGTTCTTGTGAGCCTCAGTGATACTCAAAGAAGCAGTGAGTGAAAGACTTCTGGTTTCTAGATCTTCTCACAATCAGTTTTGGTCTAGATATGTGTACCATGTGTACATGTGTGTGCGTGTGTGTGTGTGTGTGTGTGTGTGTGTGTGTCTGTATGTGTGTATTTTTTTTGTTGTTGTTGTTCTAACCACAGTAGTGTTATCTACTTGGTATGAGTACATCAAAACAACTTCTAAATATGTTTTTCGGATGCTCAGTGCTGGGAAAAATCCCAAAACACCACCTCCTCTTCCACACACAAGGAAACCTCCTGAGGGAGCCTCTTCCTGAGGTTCTCTCTGGGATACTTGTTTCCAACATTATGACTTTTTTAGTGAGTTCATCAAAGCTGACTGAATCTCCACAAGCCTGTAGTTTGCGTCATATTCTACATCAGGAAATGTTCTCAGATTACTTTGCCATGCTCATGGTTCATAAATCCATGGTCCAGAATGTCTGTAGCTCACAACAGTTGCTACACCTGTGCAGCTGAGAGAGAGACAGTAGGAGGGAAGGAGAGAAAGAGAAAGAGAGAGGGACAGAGCAAGAGAGTGCCATCAACACTTTTGATATCATAAAACACAAAACTTTAGGTACTAGCATTATCTAAATAAAAAGATAAAAGCTCCTCTTCACTTTGGCTGGAGGCAGTTTCACATTAGCATTCATATTCCCTGTGGTGCTAAGAGGTACTCAAGGAAACTTCCAGCAACAGTTGAGCCTGGCTGGGTTAAAGCCATTTGCTTGGGGAACAGAATATTCTAACACTGGAGAATCCCAGTCTAGCAAAGCTAAGACAATAGTCTTCTCAGATAGTCAACAAGGATAATCCTAGACATCAGTTTTCATTCTCCTTAAGAAGTGAAACACACATATGCACACATACACACACAGACACACACAGCATAATAGCATACTGAAAGTTAACAAACTCAAAAGATGACAAAAATTCCATGAGTAATCAAATTTGTGATTTGGGGCAATAACTTAAGATTTTGGTTTCGTGGAAAAATTCTGTGTGTATAAAAATTAAGTTTCTAGATCTCAACAGGCGCTTATGCCGCTGAGCTATCTTCTTGCTTCACTAATTCTTATTAGAGTAAATAAACTTTACAAGTGGTGAGATTCAATTTTTGCAAGAAATCATCAGTAGTCTGTTATATTTATTAATTGCAACAAAAATCTATCGAAAATTGCTATAAGCTAGCGTATTATATCAAGCTCCTGAAATGTGTGGATAGACAATTGATATACTTTGTCCTAAAGTTGTTCCACAGCTTTATGACTCTTAAGATCACATGTAATGTCTTTTTTTTTTTTTTTTTTTGGCAATACCAGGGATCAAACTCAGGTTCACAGCTTTCTGTGAGAACTTGCTTGCCAATCAGGCACATATGCCACTGAGCTATACCCCCAGCCCTGCAATGTCTTTTATAATCAAGATGTCAGGCTCAATTTCTACTAAAATTTGAACTCAGATATACTTGATATTTACTATTACTATACCAAATCACCTGGGTAATTTCTAGAGAAAAAATTTACTTACCTCACAGTTTTAAAGACTAAAAGTCAAATACTGAGTGGTCTTATCAGCTAATCTCATGATGCAGTCCCATTTGTTATGTCCCCATTTGGCTGAGAGACCAAAAAGGAATTGCTACATCAGGCCTGCATTGTCTTAACAGCCCTCACCAGTCCCTGCTGATGGAAATTCACAGGTTCCTATGAGAACTGTATTAATACCATCTGAGAACAAGCTCCTATTGACACAGACACATCCAACAGGCCTCTATTCCAAACCATCAGAGTCTACATGTGAGTCTTATTCAACAAACTGAATATATCACTTCAGAATATCTGTATCATCTTGAAGAATTTTATCAATGCCACAACTCTGACATCAGTGCTAGACCTCTGAGCCAGATGACAATTCAAATGCCGGTTAAAATTCAAAGAACTCTGGTCTGTAATACTCAATACTTCCACTTTACCCCTCTAAAGTACACAGTACAGCCCTCTTTCTGGAGAACCACTGGCTTTAGTGTCATGATTACTTTCATCACTGTAAAATCTCAAATTTATGCAATCATTTAGAATAATTGGGTGAAATGAAACTAAAGTGTATGCAAAAAATAATTCTACTTTTTTATTTTTGTATCTAAACACGTCTATGTTACTTTTTTGAGGCACAGGGTCAAACTGATGTTCCTAGCTTTACTGTAGCTTATAGAAAAATACTTAAAGCTATATCTTTTATCTTCTTCTTCCTGTTACTCTTCCTCTTCTTCTTCTTCCTCCTCCTCCTCTTCTTCTCCCTGTTCCTGTTCGTCTTCCTCTTCTTCCTCATTCCTCCTCCCCTCTTCCTCTCCTCCTCTACCTCCCCCTCCTCCTCCTCCTACTTCTCTTCCTCCCCCTCCTCCTCTTCTTCCTCCTCCTCCTCCTCCTTCTTCTGCTTCTTCTTCTTTTTCTTTGATACAGGGTCTCACCCACTGCAGGCACAGTATGTGGTACTGAGGATTGAACTTGGGACTTTGAGCTTGCCAGGCAGGTGCTTAGGCCACTGAGATATCCCTCAAAGCTATTTGAATGAGTAAATATCAAATACAATACAATCAGAGATACTTTTAGAAAACTTTGGTTAAGAATAAATAATCTCTGACACAATTGGAACTGAAAACAAAACATTTGGAAAAATTGTTTGTAAGATATTGTACAGGGATCCCCAAAAGAAAGCAATCTCTGAGACATAGTAAATACATGAGGTGAAATTCTAATCACTCCATGTTACTGTCTTGAGATAATTTCCAGGCTCTAGCACATAGAAGGTACCACAAAGAGTTTGACGTATTCTTCACTAAGAGACAGAGCTGTGGGTCTACAGAGTCATGCAGCTCATTAGACTAAAAAACAGAATACAAGAGAGGAAATAGATGAAGAGTGAGACAGAGAAATGTGGAGGCCTATGTAGGGTCTGGAGGTGTATTTCATTTGCCAGTGTGTGTAAGAAAAACTATTTGAGGTTGAGGAAAGAATAATCGGAAAGAATTAGACACTGTCCTATCTAATTGAGTTCAGAAGACATTGGGAACAGTGCATGCTCCCTCTAGTGAAACTATCCAGCCTAAAGTTGTGGCCATCCTATAGAAGGCATAGAAAGATCTTGCCTTAGGGGCCAGGGAGATGGCTCAGTAGAATAAGCAGTTCCCTGCCAAGTGCAAGGTCCTGAGTTCAATCCCCAGTTCCACAAAACAAGAAAGAAAGAAAGAAAGAAAGAAAGAAAGAAAGAAAGAAAGAAAGAAAGAAAGAAAGAAAGAAAGAAAGAAAGAAAGAAAGAAAAAGTGTTCCCTGCCTTAGTAGCAGGGAATAATTAGCTCCAGAATATACACATCTTACAGCAATGTTGGTGAACCTTTTAGAGTAGAGTATCCAATTGCAACCAAAAGCCCACTTATTGATCATATAGTGCCAACTTTGCAATTAAACCTAAATACTGAAGTTTTACCTAGAAAAAATATGTCGTATATTTGAGTTTTTGTCTTAAAAGATAATCAAATAGCATCCATGTCATAGGTTCACCATCATTTCTCCAGACCCACATGACAGATTAAAAACAAGACACAGAAGAGCTAAACTATCTGAAAATGTACTTATATCTCTAATAGAAATTAGGAATATATACAGAAGAATATTCAGCACCTAAGAAGGTAAAATTTATAACATTCAATCAGTTACACAGTCATGTAAAGATTAAGAGCACATTATGAGGAACTAAAACAGTCTTTCTGAATTAGTCTGAAATGCCCCAGATATTAGTAATAGGTAACCACTGCATTTTTAATGAATGAATGATCATTTTATAAAACAGGAAGTGTCATGCTTTACAAGAAATGTCACCATCTGGTGGTACGTTCAGGTATTGCCAGTAAAGATATTTAAAACAAGTGAATTTTCTTGTGGTTTTCCAAATATTTGTAAATTACAACTTCTTGCGTAAATGAATAGTTAAAGGATTATATAGACTAGTTTACATAAGTTGTGTATGACCATTTTCATAATTATATGTGCTTTTATATATTATGTTATATATTCTTTTATGTGTATTATGAGTTTTTCACATTTTCAAAATATTTTTTGGTATTTCTGAGACAAGGTTTCACTGTGGAGCTAAAGCTGGCCTTGAGCTCACTTTGGTCTCAAAGTTTGAGACTAGCTCAGGCTGGTCTCAAACTCCCAACTATCCTCCTGCCTCAGCCTCAAAAAAGATTACAGGTGTGTGCCACCGTGCCCAGCTCATGTTATGTTATTGTATACTTATGTTATTGCACATAATTATACATGTAAATATTTCAAATCATATAAATGAAAAGGATAGTTGATGAACTTTCTGAAATACTATTTTGAGAATCCAGTGTCTTCCAGTGTTGAGGAAGGCATTCTTCCTCCTTGAAGAAAAAGTAATAATTTTCCTACTATTTATGTGTTCTATCATAATTACACCTTATGCCAGGGTTGGAAATTTTTTCAGAGCTTTTAATGATACAAACACCCTGCTTCGGCACACATGCCACAACTTCACTGCCTCTGCTCTGCTGTGATAGCTAGATTTTCATTTTCCATGTGAAGTGGTTTTGGTCTTAATGCTTATGATGTTTCTGTCTAATTCAGCTGCGTGCAATGGTGTCAGGCAGTGACACTGCGCCTGTGGCCGTACAGTCAGATGACACTGTCTTTCTTGCCCTCTGGTTGGCACATGCCATGAGGTCAGTTTCCCTCACTGCAAATAGCTGGAAACTTAACAAGAAGTTGGCACTGGGAATATATTTACTGAGTGATGCTTTCCCATTCATATTTTCGCCTATAATCTTGAATCATAATTGGAACATGGGCTCCCCAAAAAGAAACAATTGCAGGTTGGAGTTTCACTATTGAACTTCATAGTTAGAAACCCCTACTCAAATCAGTTTTTGAAAATTCTTCTAATCCCAAAGGAAAAGCCAAAAACACTAACTCCATATAGTCTTTTCCATGAAACTCCCAACTAAAGAACACCTCTTTAACAAATTAAAATTTTGAAGTGTGTTACTAAGGAAATTAAAAAAAAAAGAACCACCAGAACTAAGTAGATGTGTTTATGTTTATGTGTCTCCATAAATAGATAGTTAGATAGATAGATGACAGACAGATAGATAGATGGACGCTGAAAGAGACTTGTAAGTAATTGAATCACTTGATTATGGAGGTTGATAATTGCCAACATGTTCACTTGACATGCTGGAGACCAGCAAGAATGGATATCATAGCTCTGTTCCAAGTGCCAACAGGCATGAGACCCCTCAAGAGCTTCTGTTTCTATATGGTTCTGAAAAAACGAGGCAATACCCAAGAAATGAAAGTCTTACATTAAAGATGGTCAGTCAGGAGGATTTTCTGAGGCTTATAGAGTGGTTAACATCTTTGATCTATTTGAGTCTTCAAATACTGGTAGAGGCCCCACTATAGTACAGAAGGTGAAATTCGTTACTCTACCTATGCTTCAAATTTTAATGCCATTCAAAAACACCCCCAAAGACACAGGCAGAATTATGTTTGGACTAATATCTAGTCCCTTTAAGGCCCAGTGAAGTTGCTACATGAATCTAACCATCACAAATTTACCTCTTGTTGCCTCTGTATATATACACAGCTTCTTAAACCACAATGAAGCCTCAAAACAAAACCAAGGCCATAATTTCATGATCCATGCTATGGCTATCATCAAGATAATTGGGAATATAGTAACACCTTCTCCAGAAGGAAAGATGAGGGACTGGATAATACAACTTATGCTACATAACGGAAAAAGAGACAGAGGAAAACAAAGATATTGTGTCCTCATGAAACAGCAGCATTTCCATCGCAGTTTTATGGGGGACACTCAGGACACTTGCACATCTCATCTGGTAATCGCCATGTGCTCATAGGTGGTATTTACAGCTGCCTTCTTCAGTGCCTGTTCTCTATTTCTTTTGCGTTTAGTGAACACCTCAGCTGACAGTTTTGCTTTTGTTTTTTTAACATGGTGGTGTGACTCAAACCTTAAAGAGTCTGGATTGAGTTGTTTTAGTTTTCCATTGACTTAAGTCACAGGGCGTAGTTATACTGAGACAGCCTCAGAGACATTCTGTGTGTGGGCCTACTGTCCCCCATTGCCAGTGTGGAGTCATTGACCAATTTCCCCAGTTGGTTGTCAGAGTCAGTGGCCCTTGTCAGCAAAGTTACTTACTTCTTCACCAGTTCATTCTGAAGCACGAATAACCAAAGTGTACATTTAACAAATCTTAGCTTCTAGTTCAACAGACTCATTCCTACACATCTTAGCAGAAGTGTTCCTCTCTGCCGAGCTAAGGCCTATAGGCCAAGACAGCACAAGCCCGTGTGAAGATGAAGAGAAACTTTTCACAATGAATTGCTAGACAGTGTTAAGGTAACAGGGACAATTCCATGTCTATTTTCACCCCCTAATTCCCATGAATCCTAGCTATGAGAAAAGGAGACTCATATTCTTAGCAGAATACATAGCTTCTAGAGTACCTTTCCTCAGCCTGGGCTGGATCTGACATGCAGTCATCAAAGGCTGTTCCATACTTTTAAAAAGCTATGTGTGGCCCCATAATATCCTTGATCAGAAAAATTTGGGACAGCACTTAGCTATAGGATGTCACAGAAGAGGTTCTCTTATGTCCTGAGTCCTCACTGAACTTGAAGGGCTAGGGCCAAAATATTGGCTATCTTTTCAGATCATCTGTATCTCTAATTTTTGGTCTGCCAACTTTAGTTGTTAAACATCCAGAAGAGAAGCTTAATGATATTGTTATCCTGTAACAGAAGCAGTTAAGCTTAGCATCACTATCTGTCTGAATATCAAATACCTTAGACATAAAATAAAACTCTGATTTTCCAACAACCATGGATATTCTAAAATTTAAATCCCTATAGAATGTTAAAAAACAATTATACAGAGGAAAGTGATCGATGATGTATAGTGTGCCTAATGAGTGTCACCTAGAGGGAAACAATTTTCTTGGGCTTTCACAGAGAGCAAATTGGTCAAGCAATGACCACGATTCATCCACATGGCTGACACTGAGAAAATATCCACAAGGTGCTGTACATGGTACCAGGGAAAATCTTGAGATTTGACTGACCTTTTCAGATGCAAAAGTTATATTTCTTGTAAATAGGTCTTGCTTTATCTTGGTCTTAGCCATCCAGCAAAATTATATCAAGACATGAAAAGTAAAGCCATATTAATAAGCTGTTATATTATATCTTTTATTGTCAAATCATTTACAATACTGGGGATAAAATATATTGATCGTTTGACAACATTTTAGTGTACTCTATCAATTATTTGTCAATTTGACTCAAAAGTCAATTATGGGAACAGGATTATAGCTCAGCAATACAGAACCTGCCTGGCAAGCATGAGGCCCTGCATATGACTTCTGGTTGAAAAAAACGTCTATTTCGATGCACAGACTCTGGATATGAGAAGCATGATTGCATGGAGCAGCGCTGGTACTGTCACAAGATAAAATGTCTCATGGTCCCAGCTCTTTGCATGTCTATACAGACAGTAGTGAGTCATCACTGCTTTTGGACTAATGTCCCTAGAAGACTTGGGCTGTTCACCAAGGTACAGCAATAAAGCTGGGCACACAATTTACTACCAGTGACTTAAGTTTACCAATTTTGCACTTTGTACTCATTTGTATAAATATGTTTTGTCTCTAACAAGGATTGTAGAACAGCTGTGGTGAACATACTTGACTGCATATGCTTGAAAAAGCACAATTGTCATCATCTCCTATTTTATTAGTGACATAGCCTATGAAGTACTCTCCATCATTTTATGTTTCTCAGATAAATCCCTCTTGAAATGAAAATAAGTATCTTTGAAGCATTTTCATTAAGTGTTTCAGAGTTATATTCTTGGAATTTGGACCCATTTGGATTTTAAGCTTTAGAAGCTTTTATATTTTAGAATTTTAATATTTGTGACTATGACATTTATAATTGTGCCTTTTGAGGATGGCCAAAAGGATGGCCAAAGCCTCTACAGAGCAAATCATCCCATTCTTATCCACTTAGTCATTAACACCCTACTCTGCTGAAGTCACCACTTGGTAAGCACTCATACATAACACAAATGCATTCAATTTTTGCTCATTCAGAGGGATACAGTCACATATTGTAAATAAACTGTTTTCTTCAGATTGCCTTGCAACCAATTTTCCAATCAGATCCCTTCCAAGTCTTTGAGCATCCATCTAAGTCATTGGACATATCTCAGATATTAATACTATATAATTATAAACATGGGCAATTTTCTTCCAAGAAAATTGACCAACAACCAAACTGCTGGATTTTCTGCCTATGGATAGGTTTTCTTTTCTCTGCTACCATTCTTCAAAGCTGTAGCTGTAGTTCTCTAACGTTTTTGTCGGTGCGATGCACTGATATGCTGTAGAATCGCCTGAAAGTGAAGTTCAGTAGTGCTGTAATGTGAATGTTTGCCTCTCCTCCAGAACTTGTGTTGATGCCATTTAATACCACTGCAACACGAATAAGCTGTGGAGTGATTAGGCTATGGAAGTTTCTTGCTCATTCATGGATTAACACCATGCGAGGACACAGTGTTTGTTCCCTCTAAGGAATGCCACAAGGCACTACGTTGAAGCTAAGACAGAGCCCTTGTCAGATCCTGAAGCTGCCAGTACCATGCTTTTAGACTTGCTGCTTTCAGAACTGTGGCAAAACAAAAACATGTCCACGATTATAAATTGCCTTGTCTCAAGTATTTTACTATGGAAGAAAAAAGGACAAAGATACTGAGACTTTATCTGTCGACTGATCTCAGAAAACTTTGCATGAGTCTTTGGTTAAAGCTGGGAAGAAGATAGCCAAACAAAAGTAGAGCCAAACATGGCACTTTGAGCCGCTTCTTTATGTAACTTACATAAGTCTTTAGGTCTACCGGGTCAATTATTTATTTTCTACACAAATCCAAATTTTCAGAATGTTAGGTTAGATACAAACTATTTCTTAAAGGGCATCTAGACTAAAGAGTGTGGTTAGGCAGATGCAGGGACTGGGGTTTGATCCCTGGCCTGCCATGCCAGTCCTGCCCCCGGGGTGTGCTGAGATGGTGAATGAGACTGGGCATGGTGGGTACACACCTGTAATTTCAGTACTTGGTAGGCTAAAAATAGGAGAATCACTAAAAGTCTGATCTGTGTTGTGAGACCCTGTAGATCCTGTAGTAAATATATTTAAAATAGCGGGACCATCTAAAGTCATCCAGCAAGTTGGTGGTCCAGCATTAAGTATTTAAATATAATTAAGTCCCAGTAGTTGTTTAGGAATTATTTTGAACACAAAAGGGAAGCTAGCAATAAAGTTGGAGTGGACAAGGTTTAGGCCATTGCTCCAGTATCCTAAGAACCTGTGTTATGCTTCATCTGTAAGGGCTTGCCAAAGGCCAAAGGCAACATTGCTATCTCCACTGATGCTTCAAGTCCTATTAAATATGTCAGAACATATGGTTCCAATGACAAGGCAGCTTGCATAAGAGCCTTAACTCACTGCACTTTTTTTTACCTTTTCTGAGCCCTACTCTAAACTAAGTGCAGCACTCAAAAAAAAAATGTGCCCAATTAATGCATCTGAATGATCCATATGCTACCTCTAAACCCCAAAGCATCCCAGCAGGTGTAATGCCTCTGCTCTGGTTGCAGGAAGAGCCAAATGCAACAAATCATTCTGCCTCTTGGAAGGAATTCCTTAACATGACCCATACCACTAGGCTGCTAAGCAGTAAAACTGAGACAGAACATTCTGGAAGTTTTTCTATCTGCTGGCACACAAGTGTCCTACTAATAAGTCTAAAATATTTGCCATTTGTTGAACATTTGGTTCCATCAGCATGGTGTCATCAATTCCCTGGTCCAGTGTAATAGCTTATGAATGGGAAAGGCAATCCATGCAAACTAAATCATGACGTAGGCCTGGAGATTTGAGATACACTAGAGGTGGGATTATTAAGTTATTAAGCTTCCCTCACATGTTAAAAGCAAACTACATCTGGTGGTCCTTGTTGACAAGCGTAGTTTAAAAAGCATTTGAATGATTAATAATTTCATACCAGATATCAAGGAATGTGTTCATGAGCTCAAGCAGTGACATCATGCTTGGCACAGCGGCTACAAATGCAGTCACCACTAGCTTTACCTCCCAGTTCTCATCACAGTGTGGCTGGAATCACCACCTCTGAATCTTTCCAGTCCTGAATGGCATTAACTTGGCCTCTTCTGCAGTAATGATCCTCAATCACAGCTTAAGAAAGAACACAAGGAATATTTAAGTTGCTGAATATACCTATTCCAATTATATATTCTAGAGGGGGAAAAGTAATTACAGGATGGGCTCAGAGACACACTGGTTCCATTACATGAAGGACCTGAGTTGAAGCTCCGTTGGTCACCTGACCTCTACAAGTCCCTATTCTGACAGTAAGCCATAGTAATGTTCTATAACTCAGAGAGTATATAGCTATGTAACGATTATCTAATTAATAGTTACCTGGGTAAAAGGTCAGTCATCCTAGAAAAAGGTGGGAGAATGATTAGAAATATAAATGCTAGGGAGTCTAAAGGGATCCTTTCTCAGAGGTAAATAGTCCCTTTAATTTATTCTGGAAGTATAAAGTGGTCCAGTGTTGGAGTTGGTTGATGGACAGTGACTCTTTTTAGGATTCTGGTTATACTTTTATTCAATGATATGGAAATTTTTTGCTTATGCAGATCAAGTAAGAATTTACTAAATTTTTTTAAAAAATTATTTTACTTCTAGGACAATCGTGATCAATCAGCTTATACCATGGATCTGAGTGGGCCTGGCTATTCCAGTGGCTGTTTTGATTCTGCTGTCCAGTGTCACTCCCACCTTGCCTTTGGTGGTTGTGTGCTGTCACTTGGCTTCCACTACTCTGAGATCTGATTGCTCCATTTTCACTATGTTTCCTAATGCAGTAAGTCCAGTTTCCACTATGAAGTCTGACCCACAGAGACGATCAACACAAACCTTAGCAAGGGTGTCCAAACTCCTACTGTATATTTATTTCTCACAGCTGTGACAAAAGGTGCATCTTCCAGATCCTCCCAGAGTGAATGATTATATTCAACAGACAAATTCCCTCCAACATCCAAATGTTCCTCCTCAGCCTTCAAATTCCTTGCTCTAAATTAAATCAAGGCAAGCTTGGGATTTCTAACTTACTGCAAGTCACCTTTCTTTTATAGCTCAATCAAATCAACTCAAACAAATATACTCTTTTCTAGCATAGTCCAAAATGCAACATTAAATGCAGAATCCCTGCTTAATGAGTCCAAACCAAAAATCAAGTCTGATTGCACATGGTTACTTCTATCATTGTGCTACATTCTTAATATCATTTCTCAAAAATAAAATCATTGTCTTGCATGGCACTTGTCTCTGGGCAGATGGTTACATTCTTTCAGGGAAAGCATTAATAGATGTGAAAAGGAAACTTCCTTTGTGATGGGATTCTTTAGAATCTGTGTCCACTATCCCTGACTCCACCAATATCTTTCCTCATATGACCATAATCAGCTCTAGAATCTCATTGTTTTCCAATAAATTTCTGTCCTTTATCCTTACATGCTTGCAAGGATTGGAGTCCAACTTTTAATTCACCCAGCCAAAGGATAAGAATATGAATTTGCCTTTAAGCACAGAAGATAATGAGCTACTTCAGGACACACCTGGAAATTTTCAGGACATTTATTCAGTGTATGAACTAAGAATTTTATTCCATGGCTCATAGTTGTCTTTTCCCATATCATCCAGCAATATAAGAAGCAAACCACCAACTTCATTACGTTCATTAATTTGACAAGAATGTTCAAAAGTGTCACATAAAATAGAGAAACTTAAGTCTTGCAAGTGTTTGATGGGCAGTATCCAGTGATGATACTTTTTTGCATATTTCTATTGTCATTATGTAATATTCTAAAACAGATTTCTGTATTGGAAGAAGTAGACTCCGGATATCACAGTTTGATCAGATTATAAAAAAATTCACAGACCTCTTCTTTTCAAAATTTGTTCTAATCTAGAACCATTTTTAGTGACAAAAGTCTACCTTAGGACACTCAGAGCTTTTCAGAGAAACAAAAAGAATAAGATTTGATTAGCTCTACATGCTGATATCGGTCCCTGGCGAGTTGAGGCAGCAGAACCCTTGGTAAAGGGTTTCATTGTATGTCTGAGACACAGAAAGAGACAAAGTTCCAATTCAATTCTGGAGGCAAAAAATTGATAATAATATTCTGAGTTGAAGGTTGTCAAGCAGGAAAAGTTCTGACTCACTGGTGAGCCTCCCTCTTCATTCAAGGCATCACTGACTGGTTGAGCCCAACCCCCAACCAGGGAAAACAACCTCTACTTAGTAACCTTATGCAGATGTTAAACTTACTCCAAATTACTATGAGAGGCACATTCAAAAAAGCATCTCTCCAAATATCTGGGAACTTGATAGCTTTGTCAACTTGAAAACATAAAATTAAACATTACAATATCTTTTATGCACTAGTGATTGTACATGTGCCTATAGAATGGTTACTTGTGATCATTGTGAAGTGGAAGAGATAAGGAAATAATTAAGGACAGTGAAAAGTACATTCTTGATAAAAGAGTTAGTGTAGTATTCCCCAGAACACATGACACTTGAAAATGAATAAAGGGTCTAACTAAAAAGGGTGCTAACATCATGTATCTTATCCTGGTTTCCCCAAGAAGTCATGGAAATAAAACTCCAAGGGTAAATCCTTTATTTTAAATGTAATCCCAAAACAGCAGTGGTGGAGTGGAAAAGTGAAATTGGGAGAAAGAGGCAACCATTTGTCTGAACTGTAAAGCTAGTCTCTTCACTGGGGGATGATCTCACTAGGGAAGAGCATGTTGCCATTGGAAACAAATCTGTTCCCCGGATTTGTTGCTCTTGATGGGTGAGGAGGTCAATATGCTTTATGTGCATAGTTATCCTCTAACAAAATCTTGGCCGTTTGGCTTTTCATATGCACAGAGGGGGCTCCCATGCCTAAAATCTTTCAGCCAAGGAGGTAGAGACATTAATATATGCTAGTCAAATTTCATAATCTGAAATGGCAAAGTATGGGGGAGGGTAAATGGGAAGAAGATCAATAGAATTTTCTAGAATGAAGTAGGTAATTAGGATTTTTGCAGTAGATGTGGAACGTTATCAGCTTTCAAATGTACAATAGAGAAGAAGTAAAATGGTGACTATGAATCACATGAATATTGAGAAAGTGAATGCCAAGAGGATGTCAGAGTAAATGTAATACTTGCTTTCTCCCATGCTTCTCTTATGGCAATTCATTCCACTCCCTGTTCTCTATCTTCTGAGTGGCTCCTGGCTTTATTTGATACTTATATTGTCTTAACGCTGAAACGTGACTTCACTGAGGTCTTCACTTTGGCTTCTCTACTCTTGTTTTCACACTTTGTTCACCTAAGAAACAAAAGATTACAGGTAAAACTATAAATGGCAGAAAATGCTGTGATAGTGTAGAGCATCTTGAAAGTGTGGTGATTGAAGAGCAAGTCAGATATCTGAAAATTAAAGCCAAATAGAGAATCCTTACCTGGACCTCCAGATTCTCCCACATTCAAGCAGCACCAATTTCAAAAGAAAAACAACTAAGATTCTACCTTCCCCTTTTTGTTCACTTTTCATCAACATTCCATGTGGATCATGTGGTCAAAGCCTTGCTGACCCATAGGTAATAAGTCAAACCATTGCTGGGTAATTAATAGTGTTTCACTCTCTAATTAAGGAAGGTTAACACATGGAATACATTTTCCATAAAACCACATAACCATATTAGACAACCATAGGGGAAAGAACCTCTCAGAATCTAAATGTATAAATTTTTGTGTCCAGATGGCTCCATGTTCATTGCCCAGAAGGAAATCGGATATTTATCCTTCTGAGAAAGGTATCCTGAGTTTTATGTCTTGTCTCAGGGTGGTAGCATTCCTTCAACAATTTTGCCACTCTCAAGGCTAATGATGAGCAAACATCCATTTTCTTGTGTTTTCCTTGGACATTACTGAAACAGATTTGTTCTTTAATTTATCTCCTCCATCCAGTTTCAATGTTTCCCTATTTCAAGTAAAGAAACTTCATCAGAGTGTGCTAGCATATGAATACACTGAATCAAACATCTGATTTTCAGAGACAAATATAAATAGCAACATACTTCTGTTTTACTTTTGTTATGATCACTGAAAAGGAGTAATAGAACTACCTAGATCATACATTCTGACATAAAACGACATCTGGAAACAAGTGGGGGCCCACTGTGGGGAAGAACAATGAACTAAGTCCAATCAAGAGTAATGTGAGTCCCCAGAAGCAAAACTATATAGGAATAGGTTCTTCCACTGGAAGGACATATGGAAATCAGGAATCAAGGCAGAAGATGCTTCTGATGAAAAGGATGTGCAGTCTTCAGTTCACAAATAACTGTAAAAAGATGTCATAAAGATGGTTTTATAATAAGAGGAACCATTCCCTCATTTCCCATGCAGCCCTGAAGGGTGGTCATTTGACTTGAATTTCAAACTCTATGCACAGTTCTTCAGAATTCCAGGGAGGAATTTGTCAAAGGGGCAACGGCTTAATAATGCATTTTTTAATATCAGAAGCAAATGTTGGAAGCTACTTTATGTTATCACCTAAGGATCATGAAGCTGTAAAGGATATGCCTATCTGAATGCATTTCTAGGGTTCTTAATGTATGATTTTCTACATGATATCAACTAGTTAACATATTTATCATATCCAATGGCTTTCAACAAAGAATGACTTTCTTTCACCATTACAATAAAAGGAAAACATATTTTGAAAATATACAGGTTTCATGTTTGTCTTCTGTTGCCAGATTTGGAAGGTCATACCCAAAATTCTTTGACCAGTCCAACATACTGTTATAGTTATCTTATTTTTTTTCTTAGCCCCATTGTCTTGAGTCTTAAAATCTTGCATTTATTTTTTTACATTGAAATTGAGGATTAGGAACTTCTGAGCCTGCCAGATCCTACCTCACCCAGGCCCCAGGCCTGGCATGTGTGTGAGACCTTCTGTGCACTCACAGGAACCTCCTCCATCAGACAGGCCTGATTTTGAACCCTGCAACAGAATTTCCTGAAGAGAGGCCAGGGGCAAGATCCACCCCCAGGAGCAGAACATCTTGTCAAAAGAGCACAGCAGGTTCACTTCCATGGGCTGCAGCAGGAAGAAGTGGAGTACAGCAGTCAGACCCAAGCCAAGCCCACCTGGACAAGTTCGAACTTGGTAGTTCTGGACCCGGTCAGCTGAGACACTTTGCTAGACCTAGATTTATGAGAGCATAAATCTGTCTTTCACTCTTGATTGAGAGATGGGGCAACAGGTAACTGGAGTGGACTAGTCTGTCTGGAAGACTGCAGGTACAAAAGGGGAGGTGATCAGATAGAACTTGGAGGAACTAATTCAAGTATATATTCCCAGTCTAATATCTGCTTAGCTATAGAGTCATAATGCTGGTTCTTAGGGTCTAAAAGGCAAACCCATTACATACAAAAGTTTGGCAACTGCTAAATCTCACTACCTATTATTAGAGTCGCTAATTATAGTTCTGTAAATACAAAACTGTAACTGCCTTAACTACACAGTCTTGCTTAGGTAACAATATTGGTACATGCTAAGCTAAGGTAATAACTGCACCAAAGCTCTACACTAAAGGTCAAAAGACAATACTATACAAAATGACAAAGAGAAGGAGAAAAATGCATCTTCAGTCCCCACGCCCACCCAGAACAAGTGCAGGAGGCACTAGCATAGAAGAAATTGGAAAGCACACACCTGAAATCTGAAATAATAGTGTCTGAAGTAAAGAAACAACTGCAAAAAGGTATAGAGAAAGTCAGATTAGAAATAATCTCTGAAGTTAAAAAAAAGAAATGATAGCTATAATGAAAGAATCATTAAGTGCTTCTAAAGAAGACACTGATAAAAAAAATAGCAGAATAAAAAATGATGGAGTCCTTGAATGAGTAATATAAGAAAGAAATAGAATGTATGAAGCAGATTCAAAGAGATTTATAGGAAATGAAGACCTCAATCACAAGCTGGCAAATCATTTAAATGAAAGCGAAGAAAGAGTATCAGACTTGAAGACACTGTTTCAGCTAGTGAAAAGGTAAGAAAAGATCTCTTAAAACAACTAGGATGCAGGAAGAAATAATCCAACATCTGCAAGATGATGCAGAGATGAACAACATAAAACTAATAGGCATCAATGAGAAAGAAGGAGTCAATACAAATGATATAAAAAGAATATGGGGGCCAGTCAAACAGCAAGTAGATTAAAGCACCTGCTTAAATGCAAGGACCGGGAGTTTAATTCCAGGCCTGCTGTGCTAGTCCTGCCCCTGACCCCAGGGTGCCCTGATATGGAGATTGAGACTGGGCAACGTGGCACATGCCTGTAATCCCAGCATTTGGGAGGCTATCAGCAGGAGGATGACTATGAGTCTGATCTATGCAGTGAGACCCTGACCACCCTTTCCTAAATACAAAATTGAAAGAAGAAGAAGAAGAAGAAGAAGAAGAAGAAGAAGAAGAAGAAGAAGAAGAAGAAGAAGAAGAAGAAGAAGAAGAAGAAGAAGAAGAAGAAGAAGAAGGGTGAAAGTAATAGCAGAAAACTTCCCAAATATGGGTAAACAATTTGACATTCAGGTAATTGAGCACAGAGAACTCCAAATAATATCAACCCAATTAAAACTATACCCAGAGATATAATAATCAAGATTCCAGAAATGCAGCACAAGAACAACATACTAAAAGCTGCTGGAGAAAAGAAACAGACCACATTTAAAGGAAAATCCATCAGAATAATGGCAAATTTCTCTTCACAAACCACCAAGTCAAGAAGAGCATGGAGCAAAGTACTTCCAGTTATCCAAGAAAACAAATTCCAGCCCAGAATGTTATACCCTGCAAAACTCTCTTTCAAGTTCGATGGAGAAATTAAATACTTCCAAGACAAAGAAAAACTAAAAAATTTCATGATGACAAAGCCAACCCTACACAGACTACTAAAAGATATTCTAGAGAGGGACCAAAATGACCACAATTCCATGAATAAGAATGGAAAGAACCCACCAAATAGGGCACAAAATTAGAAACAGGAGAAAAAGGGAGAAACAACGGTAGGTTAAAAAACATGTCATGGGGTTGGGGAAATGGCTCAGTGGAATAAGTGCTTCCCTGGAAAGCACAAGGGTCTGAGTTAAATCCCTCATTCTGAAAAAAAAAAAAGTCAAGCATAAGTCAATACATCTTAACTATAACCATCAATGTAAATGGACTCAATTCACCAATTAAAAGAAATAGACTGGCAGAGTGGATTAGGAAGCAAAATTCAACAATATGATGTATTACACTTAACTCATCATAGGCTGAAAGTCAAAGGATGGAAAACAATAGTACTTGCCTCAGCACTTCAGAAAAAAGCAGGGGTAGCCTTCCTGCTCTCAGACAGTCTCAACTTCAAACCAAGAACGATCGAATGAAATAAAGAAGGCCACTATATACTGATCAGGGGAAAAATACAAGGGGAAGAGATGACACTCATGAATACCTACGCACCAAACATGGGAGCACCCAACTATGTAAGACAAATCTTAATGGACATGAAAAATCTAATATCCAATGCCACAATTCTCACAGGAGACCTTGAGACCCCCTTATCCCAAGCAGATAGGTCAGACAAAAAATTAGCAAGGAAGTAGCAGAACTGAACCAGAATTTGGAACAAATGGACTTAGTGGACATATGCAAAGTGTTCCACATCTGAATGCACATTTTTTTCAGCTGCACCTGGGACATTTTCTGAAACAGATCACATCCTAGCCATAGGTCAAGCTTAAGTCTATGCAAGAAAGCAGAAGTTATCCTATGCATATTAGCTGACCACAGTGCAATGAAACTGGAAATAAATGATATAAGAAACCATTGAAATTGATGTTTGTCTAAGATTAGAAATAAATGACATGTTTATTCTGCTGAATATAGATATTCATTTTTCGAACTATCATGTTTTGAAAAGATTATCCTTCCTCCCTGGCCTATTCTCTGTCTCTCTATAGAAAGACAGTCAGTTGGTCATAATTAGGTCTACTTATTTCCAGGTTTGCTATTTTATTCATTGGTATATATGTCTGTTTTTATGTCAGGGCCTTGTTTCAGTGGCTAGAAATTTGTGGTATGTTCTAAATCAAGTGCAGTGATGCCTTTGGTTCTTACCAGTACCCCCAGATTTCTTTATCTATTTGGGCATTTATATTTCAATATAAAACTTAGAAATTACCTTTTCTTGTTTATGCAGAAAAAAACCATGGGTATTTTGACAGAAATTGCATTGAACCTGAGGATCCTATTGGGTGGTATGGACATTTTCATAATTTATTCAGTCTATGAAGCTGGAATATCTTTCCACACTTTATATATCCTCTTCAATGTCCTTTATTTATAGTCTAACATTTTCACTATAGATTATGCATCTCCCTATTTAAATTCATTTTCAGGAAAAAGGCAGCTGTTGAACATAGAAGTTTTTTCTTGATTTGTTTTCCAGTTTTTGTGAGGATTATATCAACCTAAAACTTATGGCACACCCAGGCCTGCTATACTGACCCAGGGCTCGCTGAGATGGCAATTGAGACTGTGCATGCTGGTACATGCCTGTAATCCCCGCTTATGAGAGGCTGTAATAGGTGGATCACTGAGTCCAATCTAGTAGTGAGACTCTGACCACCCTGTAGAGCCTTCCATAAAATAAAAAAAAATTGCTGGGAAGATGGCTCAGTGGAATAAGTGCTTCCCTGGCAAGCACAAGGGCCTGAGTTCAATCCCTAGTTCTGAAAAAATAACTATGCACAGCAAAGGAAATAATTAACAGAGTAAGAGACACACCATAGAAACAAGAAATTATTACAAACCATTTATTCAATATGAAATTAGCATCCAGAATATATAAGAAACACAACTCAACAGTGCAGCAACAAAGTTGATTAAAAGATAAACAGATAATCAATATAGAAACTTGTCAAAAGAAGATACACATGGCCAACAAATGCATGTATAATTATTCAACATCACTGATCATAAGCAAATGTAAATCAAAACCACAATAAGATATTGCCCAGTTAGAATGCCTATTATCAAAAAGACAAAAAAAAAAAAAAAACCTGACAAATGCTGGTGAACAGGGAATTCTCAAACTCTCTTTTTGGAAATACAAATTAGTACTAGCTTCATGGGAGACTGTATAAAATTTCCTCAAAATTTCAGCTTGCAAGCATTATATGATCCTATAGTTCTCACTACTAGAGTTTATCCAAAGGAAAGGAAATCAATACATTTAAAAGATGTTGGGCTGGCAAGATAGCTCAACAGACTAAGCACTTGCTTTGGCAAGCACAGGGATGAGGATTCGATCCCTAGTCCCACACGCCACGCTGGTTTTGTCCGCAGAGCACCCTGAGCTGGGTGACGAGTCGCAGTGTGGTGACTCATGCCTGTAATCCCAGCAACGGAAAGGCTGGAAACAGGAGGATCACCACAAGTCCAATCTAAGGAGACCCTGAACCAAATACACAAATGAAATAATAATAATAATAATTATAAATAAAAGACGTCTGCACTATTTTTCATGTTTTCTATAGCATTATACTCTGGTTTCTCTTCAGATCATATAAATCTTTAGCCTTTCGCTGAATAGGCACAGTAAGGAATCAACCTAGATATACATCAGTGGGCAGAGAAAATGTAGTAAACATATAGAAGGGAATACTTTTTTTGCCCTGAAAGCTGAAATCCTATCATTTCATCATTATGGATGAAATTGGAGTACAATGTGTTGAATGAAATACTACCTGTTCTCACTGACATATGGAAGTGGACCCCACAGTACTAGACAACAGAAGAGAGGCATGCAAAAACTGAGGATAGGGAAAGGCGCTGGACAGTGGGCTGTCAGCCCGTGCCGGAGTTCACTTGTACAATTGTGGGTGTGGAAGAAGAATTAATTCCTTAGAATACCTTGCACAGTACAGTGGAGTCACTATGTTTGACAGCTTTCAATTGCATACTTCAGAGTCAACAGTGGAGAGGATTTTGAAAGTTAGCAACCTGAAAAGATAAATGTGTGAAGAATGGCTGTGCCAATTTCTCCAGTCTGTGCATTGTATAACTGAATTAAAATACAATGTACCTAAAATATGTCAATTTCCATTGTAAATACAAATACAATTAATGTATGAGTTTAGTTGCACAGTATTTAGCTCAGAATACCTCTCTTGGTGATGCTTGTTTAGGAGTGTGATATTGATCACTGAACCAACTAAGATGAAGTTCAAGGGCGACGTCACCCTTCATTCCATTAAGAAAGTGAATAAACCTTCATAATCCTGGAATACAGTGTATCAATAGAAGTAGTTGTTCCATATGCTTTTAGTTTTAAGTATTTCCTTCATTCAGACACAAAATAATGAGGTTCTGGGTGAGAAATATAATAAAGTACTTTCTTAATACTTCATTTTAATTACTTTTAAGGACCGACTTTACTAAATCTTATGTGATTACCATCGGTGAACAATACTCAGAAACAGGGCACTGAGTCTGAGCTTCCCCGTCAGCACAACAAACCAACTTGTTTATCTTGTGCTGTTCTTTGATTTGATCAGTTATTCATTTGACATAACCGAGAAGTTAAGCTATAAGTTGAATAATTAATTGCATGAGTAAGCACAATCTCCAAGTTTGCAGTAGCTAATTACTCAAACTCCCCCAGCTATGTCATAGTCACTTGTATTGTTTCTTTCTGAACTATTTCAACTTTAATTCTCCTAAAGGTAAAGGGGCTGGGTTAACACAGATGCCCACCCTGTCTGACATGATTTTTGTCAAGAGCAAACTTGGCTTCGTTGTGCTGTGGGATCCGTGATCCACAGTACTGAGTTAGAAGAGACAAACTCTATACTACTGTTCATTTTCTTTCTGTTCATCTCTGTCATCTTGCCAGCCTCTGACTCTTGAAAATATTGTTTAAGTATGCGGCTCTGCTCCTCTTCATTTATGTACTGGGTGGAATCTTCCCCTGCAGGAACAACCACACTAAAGGGTTCTGACCTGCAGCACTAGAAGATCTCATATCTCTCTTTATATTTTGCTCCATGTCAAGTCTGAACCTGACACTGCAGAACCTTGAAACACAATTCTAAAGCAAAGGTATTTCCTTGGCATGGGCTGTGTATAGTTTTGTGAGTTCGATTTTTCCATACAGATATTTTAATTGTCTTTGTGAGTGTAATGGAAATTATGGCATCATTAATAAGCAAGATCAATAGGGCTAGGGGGAATCAATTCCATTATGCTTTCATTTTTCACGCAGAAAACTGCCGGTGTTCAAAGTGGCTAAGTGTCTGTCCACAGAGTACATGCGTGGGACTCAAATCCAGTGAAAAAAGAAAATGATAAAATCTAAACATCATGAAAATGCAAGTTGAATTACAGTGATAAATTGTTATTATTCTAAAGAGGCAAAATTTACAGTCCTCCAATAATCTGCTTAGGAAAATAACTATAATTTCTTTTCAAAATATCAAGATTAACCAAATACTATGAATTCTACAGTAATGACTCAATAAATGAGGCTAGAACATAATTGTGCATAAGCATGTGTAGTTAATGTAGTTATAGAATTTATAAGGAAGTGACTTTTGGGGGGCAGAAGAGTCTGTATGTTATAGGCTGTTTCCGCTTTTTGGATGAAATACGATGAGGTTTTTTTTTCAACATTTTCACCTTCCTTTTATTCCTAAAATTGTCTAAAGGCAATGTGAGTTTTGTAAACTGACCCAGTGATGCGAGATCATTTGACTGCCAAAGACAAATTCTATAACTGAGTTCTGGGGAAAATGTGTGGCCTGAAGCATGCCAGAATGTCTCATTTTATATTTAAATGGACACAGATTTAATGATGGGCTGCAAAAAAAAATCTTGCATTGAATGACATCCTTTACTTTTTAAGCACTCATCCAAGCATGCACAAACACAAGGGAATGCCATACGCTTTAAATCCATGACCATCATGGAAAAGGCCTACCCTGCGTTTTGTACACATTAACAAACTATGTCCCGTTAGTTCAGTGCAGAAATTAATTGTGAGATTCTTTTCAATCCCACATTGTTTCCTGGCTCTGTCGTGGGCCACTCAATTAGACACCTCTCTAGGCCTTTGTGCAGAGCTAAACACGGCGAATTGTTCCATTTCTGCATGGAGTGATTCATCTCCCAGATGTCCCCAGCCTTTCAGCAACTCTGCGCTACCAACATCTCCACATATGAAAACAGAGGCATTTGGGACCCAAGCAGAGGGGAGAGACTGGGAAGTAAATAGAGCAGGTATTCTTTGCCCCTGCCCTTTGGTTTGATTAATCTTCAGTGAGAAAGGACTCCTGAATCATTCTCTTGACAGGACGGCCCCCTTGCCCCATCAGGGTTCCCATGTGAGGAGCGACGGCTGAATGCTTCCTTTTTTCCCTGCCTCCAGGTGCAGCCTTGCTCACACTTGAGCCTGACAGCACAGAACAGAGCAGCCGTGCTTGCCCACCACCTCAGCTCCACATTCTCTGCTCCTCCAGTGTTTCGCATTTGTTTACTTCCCAGTGACCAAGCCAGTCAGATTGAAAGTGCATAAAACTGAACACACAGTGGGTGAAAGTTTGTGAATTTGATATGTTAAGTTTCTGTTTGGTATTCTGGGGTGTGTGTGTGTGTGTGTGAGTGCACACATGCATGTGTGCACACATGTGTGTGTATGTTTGTTCTTACAGAAATTATGACTTCAGGTTTAGTCTGTGAAGAAAATCCCTTACACCTCTAAATTATTGACTTAGTTTGAATCCTTTTGGCTTTGAATTTGAATTTTTTTTCTCTAATGTGTTATCCATTATTTGCTTATCGGGTCATTTATCTATTTTTACAGCTCATCACACGGTAATTAAAGTTCTAAAATAAAGTATCATGTCAGGGCTTTCTATCTGTATGGTCCTACAAAGTATTTGATAACTTACTATTTCTTAGTTTATTATTTAAACTCCATGCAGGTTGGCAAAAACCTGGTTTAAGATGAGATGAGAAATCGATGCCTGAAACTATGCTTTGAATTATTTGGATTGATATCTAGAGATAAACTCGTCGTACTAAAAGTAATTAAACTAAATAGACTAAATATGAACCTTAGTTTGAGCTCTCTGAAACCTGACTTAGAGACTGAGATATGAAGGCATTTGGATCATGGTTTAGTGATTTATTTGGCACTGGGGATCAAACTCAGGACCTTGATTCAAGGACATCTCTAATGAATACATTGTCAAGTAAGTTTCCACTATGGCAATGGGTCCTCAGTTCTAATAAGAAGCCCCAGGAGGCTTTATGATATCTACAATTCAAGAGTTATTCCTAGGCAGGAATAAGGAAGTTGTAGTATTTACATGCTAGCATCTATCAGCTATTCTACAGGGGCTGCCTAAGGAAAGTTAATTACTCTAGCATCTTCATTACTTTTCTCTTGTAGCTAGGACAAAAATACCTGACACCCAGAATTAAGGAGGAGAGATGTATGTAGCTCACAGTCCGTACTCGGTTGGTTCCCAAGGAAGAGTAGCACATGGCAGAGGGCAGCAATTCATGACAGTAGAAAACAACAAAGCTGTAAGAGCAAAAAGGCAAGAGCTGCAGCAACCATGACATCAGAAAGCAAGTCTGTCTCCCTTGTGTTGCATTCAGGCTCTCTGCCCCAGGCGGGTGTAGCACTCACACCCCTAATCCTACCACTGTATCATGAATTAAACATGAAGTCTAGAAGTTTTCCCCACTGACTGCATGAGGCTTTGGGGGGACAACTAGACATGAATCATAACAACTAGCTTACCCAGAGAAAATCTGATCACTATAGTTCTTCAGGTAAATTGGTGGGAATGTAGTTGTTGATAAACTACTAGGGAGAGGGATTCACTAGGATGACAGGACTCTGACAGTGTCTGTCTATCTCTGCACTTTTGGAAATTTCAATGCAATTTATCACATACTTTAAACTAATATCAGAGACTCTGCACTGCTGTGGTATGCATCAGCAGACACCTCTGAATTTGAAGTCACACCATACTTGCCTCTTCATTTTGTCATCCTGATATTTCTCCCTGCCTTTCTTTGTCCCTACTCTCTAGACCAATGGCATAGCTACTTAGCCTGAGATCACAACTCTAGGAGGATCTATTTTTCATAGGATTTTGCAAGTTTAATACAAATATATTTTCCCTTAGCTATGTGAAAGTAGCACTGGCTTGATGGAACAAGTCTTTGATTGTCTTAATGAATTCTATCCAAATAAGGCATTTTCTTAACATGACCAGAATACATTCACCAAAATCAAGATCTCAGTACAGACACATTTCAACTATCTGAGATGCAATGTCAAGTTCAGCCCCTCAGTAACAACTTTTATAACAAAAGGATTCCTTTCACAACCACAGGCTACATAGCAGTGGCCATGGTCCTTCAGTTGTTTTAAGTTTGTACAAAGTCCTCAATTATTTCATTCCAATTTTGCTATTTACTTTATGGGATTCCCTCAATTCTCCTTAGAGTTTGACCTAATTTTCTTTTTCATAATTCTATGTGAGTCCTAAATTACAGGGGCAATAATCACAGAGCTAATATTGTGTTCTCTTCATTGTGTCATGCTTATAAATCATGATTTGTCTCCTCATTGGTGATGTTTGTTTTATGAGGTATTTTCCATCATTCTCCATTATAAAATTATAGTCTCATTCTTATAATTAAGAAATATTTTGATGAGAGGTACATTGAACCTATGTCAATATCTTAACAGTCATTGAAATGTTACCCGTTTTTGTATTTGTGTACATCAAACTAATTTCATGGATTTCTATTTGATTAATTGCCTCATCCTCATTTCTTACTTATATATTCTGATGATCAATTTGTTGGAAGAGTAAAGAAAGCAAGTTTCTTGGGCTTCAAGGATTATTTCTGTCTTTGCTTGGTGTGAAAGAGTAGAGAAACAGACCATTTAACACACAGTCACCTTGCAATTTAGACCTTTGGTCTGTTGAATATTCTAAAACTGGCATTTGATTAGCAAATTTTTATCATCCTTTTGGGAAGGGATGGTTTGATATAGTGAGAGATAAAAAAAATATTTTCTTTCCTACATATTCATTACAACATGGTCTAATGACATAAGTATAGCTTATTTAAAGACTGTGTGTTTAATGAAAAAAAGTAGTTCTTTGAATGCCATAGAATTCAAAATGTACAAAAGTTTATTGAAACTTACAGAAATGGACAAACTACAATATAGGGGTGGGTTTCCTTAAAAAGCTATTTGAAGCCGGGCGTGGTGGCACATGCCTTTAATCCCAGCACTCGGGAGGCTGAGGCAGGAGGATTGTTGTGAGTTCAAGACCAGCCTGAGCTACAAAGGGAGCTTAAGGCCAGCCTGAACTGCATAGCGAGACCCTGTCTCAAAAAGACAAAAAAAAAAAAAAAAAAAAAAAAAAGCTATTTGAACATAAAGAGTTTCAAACAAAATCTATTGTTTCTTTCTTACTGACTTCCCTAGGTGTAGAGTTGGAAGGTTGTTCCAGGTCATTACACAAAAGCCAAATCTAACCAGGTGCTGTAGGTCATAGGTTCAATTCATTCGTTAGATATTCTTCCACTGGGCTCAGGGAACTAAACCTAGAGCAGAAGAGAACTTAATAAAAGAAAGGAAATCCTACTAGGACCTGCTCCAAGGACTCTCAGGGTTTTAAGCCTATTGCTTGGCCTCTGTATGCCTTCGGGTTAACCATATGTAAACAATTGCTACTTTTCACACCAGAAGCAGGTTACCTTTCAGAGGTAGACTGATTCCTTGGCCATAAAGTTTATAAGTCCACCAGCTAAGTTTATGAAGTGCTCAGGCGTCTTTTGGAAATGAAAGGTCCTGTGTGGTGGCAAGAGCTCTAGGCTGGGGAGGAAGGAAAATACAGCCAAGGAGACTAAGTCTTATTAGTCCACTACATTGCATTTGCAATGAAATTATACACATTCCGAATGAATTAAAGCTGATCCAAAGCAGTGAGGCACCTGTGAGCTAGTAAAGCTCATAGCCATTACATTCTCTGCTGCTAAGGGCTGTTAAGTACGGGAGAACCAAACAGGCACTGTGTGGAGTACAATTAAATCATGCTTTGTGCATGCATCTTGTCCCTGTTGAAGACTTCAGGCAACCTTTCTGTGGATGTATTTTCTTCTGAGGTTAATAGGAATACTATATAAATGTAATGAAGTATTTGATTCCCACTTCTACTGCTGTCAAGTTTTCACAAAAACTTTGATTTTTTCCAAAGACTGTTTCTTATGCACCTGCTCCAGAACTCTGTAATACTTCCCTTTTTCATTGTGTGTGACCTGAAGCATCTATTAACATTGAATCAGGTACTATAGATCACCCTTCCAAAAGGAATGGCTTAAATAACAATGCCAGCTTCTGAAGGCTCCCTATTATGATATGAATGTGGATCACCAAATTTTATATGTTGAAATCACATCTTTGATATAGCAATGGCAAGAGATGGAGCTCTGGGAAGGTGATTAGGTCATGGGACTGCAACCCTCATGAATGGGTTTTATACTCTTGTAAAATAGGCGAGAGAGTTCTGTTTCATCCTTCCATCATGATAGGGTGCCATGAGCAGACAGTGTCAACATTATCTATATGGCATTCTTCTTCCCAGCTTTCAGGACAATGAGAGTTAAGTATTGGTGAACCCAACTGGTCTTTAGAATCTCATTATAGCAACTTGAGCAGACTAAGACCTATTATAAACTGGAACTCTGGCCTGGGTGCAGTTAGGACTGCTGGTCTCTACTCCATTAAGGTGATACTTGCTTCCACCCACTTTCTGTGATCATTGGGGGCTAATTGTTTAATTCACACAAATGGTGGTTCCAGCTGGTTTCAGGTGGAGAGCAGTAGCTAGAGCATATGTCACTCTCACCAATAGGTCAGCTGAGGCTCCTTTATGCAGTAATCAGTGTTACTGAGCAGAAAAAGAAGGGCCCCTACACTCAAGCACAGTTCAAACCCGTGTACACCAAGCTTTCCAGTTTCCCAGTGTCTAGTACTTTGCATGTGATTAAATTCATATGAAGACCCAGAGAAATTAGTTCTATCACTTGATGAGAAGAGGCCAAACGTCTCATTTCATTGAAAAGGAGCATAAGATAGCAAGAAGAATAAGTACTCAATTTTGCAATTGATCACATAAGGAGGATCACAAGTTCCAGGGCAGTCAGACAACTTAGGAAGACTCTGTCTAAAAAAAAAAAATTAAGAATCACTAGAAAGGTTTCAGTAAAGGTTCTGTGTTCTTATTTTGTTTTGTTTTGTTTTGGTTTGGTTTTTTCTGACAGAACTGGGGGTTGAACTCAGGCCCTTGTGCTTGCCTGGGAAGTGCTTATTCCACTGAGCCATCTCCCCAGCCCCCTAAAGGTTCTGTGTTCTATGTTGGGTATGGAGAGAGAGAGAGACAGTGACAGAGACAGAGGCATCATTATTTGCAGATGCCATGATACTTAACTTGGAAGACCCAAAAATCTCCACCAAGAAGCTACTAGAATTAATACACAAATTCAGTAGCATAGCAGGATACAAAATCAATACCCATTCCTCTACACAGATAACAAACACACTGAGAAGGAAATGAGAGAAGCAACACCTTTTATAGTAGCACCATGTAAAATGAAATATCTAGGAATTAATCTAATGAAAAAAGTCAAAGATTGATTCAATGAAAATTACAGTACTCTGAGAAAGGATATCATAAAAGATTTCAGAAAATGGAAAGATATTCCCTGCTCCTGGACAGAAAGAACCAACATCGTGAAGATGGCTACACTCTCAAAATTGTTGTACAAATTTAATGCAATTCCTATCAAACTACCACTAACATACCTCACAGACCTAGATAAATCATTCCTAAAATTTATTTGGAACCAGAAAAGATCTAGAATAGCAAAGGCAATCTTGTGCAACAAATGCCTCCTGCAGGAGGCATTACAATTCCTGACTTGAAATTATGCTACAAAGCTCCTATGATAAAATTAGCATGGTATTGGCAACAAAATAGACCTGAGAATCAGTGGAATAGATTGGAAGATACAGAAATTGTTAGCAACACACTCAGCCACCTTATCTTTGACAAAGGGGCCAAACATGCTTACTGCAAGAAAGCTCGCCTCTTTAACAAATGGTGCTATAAAAACTGGCTCTCTACATTCTGAAAACTAAAACTTGACCCCAGTCTATCACTGTGTACTAAGCTAAAGTCAACATGGGTTAAAGAGAGGCAGACAGAGAAAAAATATTTTTTTAAATTTCTTTGAAATGTATATGACATTATTGTTCATGTTTCCAAACACCTGAGTGCTCCCATTTCTGGGTCAAAACACCTGATGCTTCTGTCTTCTTCTTTGAAAAAAAATGTATTTGGTACAAGGTCTCACTACACAGCTCAGACTTCCAGGAGTCCTCCTTTCTCCAGCTTCCTCAGTTCTGATATTATAGGTTTGCACCACCAGGCCCGGACTGAGTCACTGACTCAGCATGCCCAGTGGTGGAGCCAGTCCAGTGTGCTGTACCAGATATCAAATCCTAGGCCTGGCGCTTGCCAAAGCAAGTGCTTAGTCTGCTGAGCTATCTTGCTGGCACTTGGGAAACTCTCCTTGAAGTATAAACTAGAAATGCTCAGAATAGCATCCCAGGTGCAAGGCAAAGGCCTGGAGACAGGAGGGACAGAAGGAAGGCAGAGAGCAGGTGGAAGGCTGAGAATCAGATGAGATAAGAAGTTAGAAACAAATTGGGATGCTATTTCTAAGTGTGACGATTCCATCTGAGAGCTTGAAAATGCTTTGGTTGCTGAATGGAGAGAGGCCTGTGAAGGGACAGGAGCAATAGAGGAGCCAGAGCCCATTAGAAGACTACACAGAACTGCTTGGAGAGTGACACACAGGATGCCACAAAGGAGCTGCACGTCACGGCTCTCCACCTTCGTCAGTACACTTCCAAAGTGAGGATGATGGTGAAGAGGCACCACGAAGCTGTCCAGAAGATTAAGGGAGCAGCACAAAACCTGTACTACCGCATCTGCCACAGCAGATGTGTCAATAGACACACCATTGATCCTAGCACTTTAAAGCCATGAGACCACCTGAGAAGAAAGAAGGCAGAAGATTGAAGCCTGCGACCATCTGACACCAGCAAACACTTCCATGCTTTTCACAGCTAGCCCTCAGTCAGTGTCTCTGTGTGTAACTCGCAGTTCAGCAATAGGTGCATATATTTCTGACACAGTTGCCTTCATGCTGGAATATCATAGCAGTGGAAAACATAGATTCCATTTGTTTCTATAAAATTACAATTATTACACAGTTTGAATAATTATTTCTTTCAGTCTAGGTTAAGGGGAACTTTTAGTCTTTCACAATATGATATATTTGTTTCTTTAAATCTTCCTCCTACTTTATGTGCAGGTTAATAGATACAGAGCCTCATTATCCAAACCCCCAACAAGGGAAAAATGTACCAAAAAGAAAAATGGAAAAAAAAACCATAGTATTTCTGCACAATGGGGAGAGATAACTGCTATAAAGACACTTCAGACACTTTTGAGTAAATTGTTGCATGGCAGGATCATAATCTTAAGTGACATAAATCAGACGCATGAGTTTAAATATCACATTGGTTCTCTGGTCTGAGAAATCCAAAGTCCAGCCAAGGAGCAAAATGTAAGGCAGATTTGAAGAACAGCAAGTGTGTTTTCAAATGGGATGGGGAACAAGAGATGGAGTGAGAGAGAAAAGGGAAAGAGGATTTAAGGAAGAACTGAAAACAAAAACGAAAGTAGAGCTTATCCAAATGTAAAGGGGAAAGGCGTTGAAGAGTGGGGAGGGGACAGGGAACAAAAAAGAGAATTGAGATCTGTATGTCCACGTACAATTGCCCCATGTCAGTGTGGTCATTCTGGACTGCAAATGCATGCTAATGAAGATAGATAAATTAAAAAGAAAAGTCAATTCTAGCTCACTTTTCTTCCCATTATAGTTCCATTCAGACTTGCCTGTTGTCTCTTTGCTGGGACAAAATACCTGACACCCAAAATGAGGGAAGGAAAGATTTATTTAGCTCACAGTTAGTGAAGGTTTCACTCTATATTCAGTTGGCTGAAAGGCAGAGCAATACAGGGCAGAGAGCAAGTATTCCTAGTGTGGTTGCAGCAAAGAGCAGAGAGAGAGAGAGCAAAGGGAGGGGCAGCAGCCCAGGCAGCTAGCCAGCCTCTCTCCCTTCCTTCCATGTAATGCAAATTACCTGCCCGGGGCAGGTGCAGCATCCAGACCCACAATAATCAATCACAAACTCCAGAAGCTGCCCCATGACAGCGTGAGGCTTTGGGGAGACAACTAGACACAAACCACAAAAAAAAAAAAAAGTGACAATCCTGCTCATATTTTCTCATATTTAATAACAATATATTTATTTCCATATATGAAGTAAAATATTCATTCTTCCGATTCTACCACTTACCTTCTCTGTGGCTCTGGCAAGTTGCCTAAGCCATTGATGTCTCATTTTCCTTGATAGCAAAATAAGAATGGTAGACGTTACCCTTAGTATTAAGAGCTCTTACGAAGAGCCAGATAGCTCAACAGACTAAAGCATGTGCTTAAACAGAATGCAACAGCTGGGATTCAATCTCTAACATGCAGTGCTGGCCCCACCCCCAGGGCACAATGTGAAGACAATGGAGACTGGGTGTGGTGGTGTGTGCATGTAATCTCAGCACTTGGGAGGCTGAAAACAGGAGTATCACTATGAGTCCAGTCCACGTAGAGAGACCTTGTAGACCCTAAATACATAAAAAAGATGACTAAGGTTAAGCTATATTATAAATGTGTTTTGCTAAATGAAATCAAAGTTAATGTTTCCTGTTAGCATCTCATCTCTGCAACATCACCATTACATTCATATTAACAAAGTATGCTTTTCATACTATTTCATGAATAACTAGGTCTGAATTGATACAAAGATTAATATTAATAGGTCTGTCTAGGTTTAATGAAGTCCTGAAGACCACCTCAAGAGAGAGATAATGTAACCAAAATCTTAATCTAGGGTCTCACAGCTAGGGCTGTATAAGCCATCATCTGACTGAAAGAGATGTAATTCTTATTTTTACATTTGTGGGGGCCAATCTGTGCCCCTAATATATATTTATAGGTCTTTATCCTCAGTTGAAGAAGTTGCAACCAGAAATATTTTATGGTACTATCATTTTATATTTAACATTCAACTAAAGTATGTACACATTTTCAAATGCAATATGCTACAGTGCAGTAATTTCAAAGCAGTACTTAAAGATTCTATTGAAACCAGCATGTGGGCTGACACAACGTTCACTATTCCTGGCACGTTCTTCAAGATAGCTCAGGCTCTATTATGTTTTTGACCTAGAACTAAAAGCATTATGCTCAAAAGTGTATTTGTAAAATTCCACAGCTAAGAAAAATTGTTTTTTTGGAAAGAGCATAGAGCTTAGACTTATAATTTGGTTTTGTACTGCTGCTTATTAGAACATCCAAAATGGTGGACAAGTTAGAATCTTCCTCCCGTAATAGTTTAATGACACTGACCTCAAATTCTGAGAGACACTAAAGTGCACAAAGTCATCTGAGGTCTATCAGGACAAATTCAATGCTGAGGAACTTAACTATCAATCTCTTCCTTATTCACATTTTGCATATTTTCAGTAAAGTACCGTGTGATTAAATTACTGCTCCATGATTTTATGAGTTGAGGTAACTTTTGTTTCAAATGTTTTATTATGGCTATCATCATGCAGAGAATATTTACTTTACTGAAATAAATTTAGAATGCAAGTTTGTGCAAACAAGGATGGACACATCTGTTTGGCACTCAACCTATTTTTCCAAACACTATTTTTCTACTAAAATTACAATGATTTATTCTGCCATTACCAATATAGGACTGCACAAGGTTTTAAAAATCATGCCAGTTTTAAATATTTCTTCGATTTTGGCATATGAGTCAGGTGTAAAATAATACTAGTGAGTTGTTAAATTTATAATGATTTTGTTCCCGGGAGATACACAGATTTAATTCTTTTTGAGAATGGCCTTATTGTCTTATAAAAATGAGGTGATGGTCATTATGAAACAGAAGCAATTAGTAAGTACATAACATTAATAATTCCATCCTACCCTCTCTGACATCTATCTCCAAATAAAATGTTGATGAAGGATGCATAAAAAATAAATGTATGCTATAAATTGAATCATCTTGTGTAACTAGATTTTATAATTAAAATATGGTTATTAACAAATAGAAATGAGAATAAAACCAAACAAAACTGTGTAACTTCTTGTCATTTTTAAAGATACTTTATCATATTGGTGTTACTAATTTTTAAATGACCCTTGTACAGTTAACTGAAAATATTACAAGAACTATAATTACTTTCCAAAATCTCACACCACTCATTCTTTCCTCAGTACAGTTTTTGTTTCAATGTTTTCAAGCATCTACCTCTACAAGATTCATGAATTAATTTTTACTGTATAAATTCATATCATTTTTATTAATCAGTATTAACTATGCAGCATAATTGTCTTCAATTTGCCATATAAACACTTGCAGATAACACACCTTGGTTACATTTAAAGACATAAAGTAGTACAAACATGGCTGAGGTCCAGCATTTGAATTAGTTTTCTTTCTTTTTTACTCCTTATGGAGAGAAAACTCTTGATTTGAAATAAGTGCTGCTTTTAGCTCCTTACAAGTGTGCATGATTTTATTACACGTGTGTGATCATAAACATTCTACCCTCCGGGACATTGTGCAGCCCATTGTGCATGCAGTTTTCTAGCTGTAATAATGGAGGCCATGCTAAGCAGTGAATCATGACTGTCCATGATGTAAAGTTAGTCGTGTGCATGACGTGGGTCAGGTTCCCTCGTTCCTTTTCTCAGAGCCCTGTTGCACGTGTTCAGGACACACCACGCCCTTCGCCTGCTTCACTGTTGATGTTTTGTATGTGACCTGCTGTGAATCCAAGCTACGAATCGATGGCTTTAGCTTCCCTGATCGAGGAAGGCTTGTCCTGGCTTAAATGGAAGCTACTTCACTAACACTGGCCTAGCAAGTGCGTGTGGAGGGGAAGGGAGATGGGTGAACCTGGCCACCACCTCCGCTCCAAGGTGAGACCAGTACTGTGGTTCCTTTCATTCTCCAGAGCTCTGGCTGGGGTCAGACTGACAGCAAATCTCCACCCAAGACCAAGCTTATTCCAATATTTCCTTAACCTACCTCATTTCCATCTCCTAAGAGCTATTCTGTGATAAATCACATGCACCTAAATCCCTGTCTCAGACTCCGCTCACAGAGCGCTTCCCCTAATACAGGAACCAGCTGCATTGTACTTACTATGCTTGATTTAGAATCGTGCTTTCTTCTCTCATAATGGTGTTTGTGCAAAACTTATGCAAGCTGACATCTGAGCATTAATTTATCTCTTTTAGCTGTTACTGATTATTCTATGTGAAGTGAGATATTCCTCCCTTCGTCTTCTATATAGTTGTTTTCTTTTCTGATATTATAAGCAGTGAACAATCCATCCTATTTGCACTGAAATTTATCTCCACTGTTAGTAACCAAGATTAGAACTGCTGGGTCCTAGTTTTTGTTTATTTTTATCTTTTGAAGATATTACCAATTTGTCCTATAAAATAAGAAGACTACTAAACAAGGTTAAAACCTACTAATAACATTCTTGTTTTACACCATATTTGTAAATATTTTAGATTATCAAATTTATTATCATTACTTTTAATGTGATTACAAATTGTTAAGAAAACTACTGGTAAATCATTATTTTGATTTGGCTTTCCTTAATTACTAATAATGTGTTTCTTTTGATAATTGGACTGCAATTTAGGATTTCTTTTCAGTTAAATATTCCTTCATAATTTTATTTACTTTGTTGTCATGTGTAATTGCTCTGATGGCTATAATTCCATAATCTGGTAGATGTTTATTTATTTTTAATCTATGCTTACATTTATATTTTTGCTTCCATTCCTTAAGTTTCTCCTCATGGTTGATGGCTGCACAGGTCATCCATCCTCTGTGTCCTTGATTAATCTGAGCTGCATCTTTCTCTACCCTGCGCTCTCCAGAGTCTCACCTGATTCTGGCTGATCTGCATGGACATGTTCACCTGTTTAGTTTGGCCAGGAAAAGCCCTATCAGGAGATAAAGAGAACAGAAAAGGAAGTTGGGCCATTTATTTTCATGGCTTCTCCATGCAATTAGCATCATTGGACTGAATCTTTCTCACTAAAAATTATGGTTCCAATTAGACATCTTTATAAAACTAATGTTCCATGAACACCATATTTTCTTGTTAGAGAGAGAGTACAGAAGAAATGCCTATGACTTCTGAGCAAACATGATGTTTGCTTGCTTTTATTTTTTTCATTTATTTTACAACTGAAACTGCTGATGCATAGCAACTCACCTTAAGCAAGCAACTTTAAAATGTATAATCACACAGGTACACAGTGTTGTTAACATATTGTATATGTTGCTGTGCATAAAGCCTAAAGTTTTATTATTAAAGCGAATATCGACTAGCAAGTCTCTCGATAGTACTTCCTCATTCTTGTAAATCATCTCGTTTTCTTTTGAATTTTCAAACTTTATTTACTATTTCTTTGAGACACACTCTGAAGAATGCATCTGAAAAAAATGTCTAAAAGGAAAATTTTCAAAGAATTTCAGTAAGTACTTGTGTCCCTGACAGAACGTTTGTGAGGCATCACCTTCTCAGGTGAGGCTTGCTTTCTCTCTGTGGTATGAGATAGTGTCCATGGTTTCATGACCTCCCTTACTATTTCTGAAAAGGTACAATTTTTGTTTTGATTCTTTAATGTGATCCATTCTTTCCCTCTCCCATTTTTCTGTCTCTCTCTCTCTCTCTCTCTCTCTCTCTCTCTCTCTCTCTCTCTCTCTCTCTCTGTCTCTCTCTTTATTCTTTTTAAAACACCTTGCTTTCAGGTAACAAAATTTTGTAACAGTATTTTACTTATTTTAGCCAATGATTTGGGGAACAAGTATCCAAACAAAATTCATTTGCTGCTTAATAAAACATGGGTTCCTTTGCCAAAACTGTTGGTAAGAGAGATTAATTGTGAAAAATGGCTACATCCTTAGTCTTCTAGCCCCCTTTGTAATATGACCATGAACTTGTTCCCATCAACAGCTGACATCTACTTCCTCACTCTTTGAATTTGCATTGATCTGTGATATGATTTGACCCACAGAATAGAGCAGAGATGACCGGACCACTCCTAGATGTAGGCCTCAGGAAATGGTACCTATTCTCATTTGTCTCTCAAAACCCAGCCAACTCACATGGCAACAAGTCTAAGCATCCTTTTGGAGGCTGAGGATGGCATGGAGAAGAGATGATTCTCTCAGCCAGTCCCTCTCAGGACACCAATTGGCACTGCAGCAGCCCTGCAAGGGAGGCAGCAGCTAGCTGCATATAGACTCTCAAGGTAATGGAATGTTTAATGATGAAGCTTCTGCATTTCCAGAATTTATGTACAAAATGTCAACCAAGCATAAGGCAATCATTCAAATTGGAGGATGAATCTACAGTCCAACCACCACACTGCCGTGAGTGTGGTTACCAGTGCTGAAGCACAGATCTTATAATTTATTTTTCCCTTGGAGCTGAGCCTGTAATGCATGGGCTGGAGAAGTACACATGTGCAGAGCCCCCATGGGAGGCTCTCCAAGCTGCATCTAATGCTTTGAGGCTTCCCTTCTCCTTCTCAAGTGCAGTGCTAGAGTACCTGGTGGTCAACAGGTCCTCAAGCACGAGGTCAAAACTCTCAGACAAACTACTCTACCCTATGCTTTACAATTGATCTTTTAAATAGTTAAGTTCTGACCATATAATAGTCCCAAATCAAAGGCAGATACCTTACTTTTCTGCTAACAACAATCATACTGCACATCTTGGGATATTAAACTCTTTATTTCAAAAGAATTCTGCTTTCTCTGGATCCAGAAAGGCTGCTATAGACCGATAAAGTTTTTCCTACTTGGATTTCCAGCCTAATGGACCCAAGACTGTCCTTGGGATAGAGATGGCAGATTGCCCCCTCTGTACTATCTCAGACATGCTGCCCATATATGCCTGTACTCTAAAGGTCAAGTGTCCTAAATAAAAATGGCAGCCACGTAAGTTACTAATGTTTGTTTGTCGTAGGGAATGTGCAATACATGAATGTCACATCACTCTTGTCAGTTCAGTCTTTAGACTATGCCTTGGTGATGTGAACAGTCGTATGTTCAAGTACATATGGAATGTCTGGTTTAAAAATGCCTTTCTCATTGCCCATTTTATAAAAACCTGAAGCAAAACAAGTAAGAATAAACAGTAAAGTTCAAGATGCACAGATTGAATAACTAAGCCTACCTTAGATGCTTTCCCTACTCTTGTAGAGGTAGTTTTCCTGTTTCCTGCCAACTGTACTATTATAAGTACATTTTATACATTCAATTACATTTCCACAAATGTCACATCTAAGGTGCGAGCATGCCAAAAGACTATAAGAACATTCCATCTTTTGTTGTCATGCCCAACTCGGTACAAATAAGTTTTCTCAGGCTCTTGCTAATGCCTGGTTTCACATGTTTCAGCCTAAACCTGTCTGGTATAAGTGCACATGTTGGCTATTCTCCACCGGGAGTCTGCTTGAGTGAAGATGTCATTTTAGAAGAAACACTTAGCTTTTAGTGATTCTCTCTACAAGTGTACTTCATGTTACCTGCTCCGGTTAGCTTTCAAACAAATAACTAGCAATTTCAAATAAGTACTTTCCAAGGCAAATTACTCACACCTTCCTACTCATCAGGAAGTTTCAGCTGAACTAACATTTTGAAAGACTGGTCCCAATTCACCATTATTAAGTAACAAAATTGAATTTTTCCCCCCAACCCTCATTTCGCTGTAATACTTTGGCTACTTTTACCACATGATGCTGTAATGTACTACCAAAAATAAAGCCCAAGTTGGTGACATAAAATCAATTCTAGTATTCATCACTGTTATTCTCTAATACTCCATACGTTACAAATCGTGGAATGTTAAATAATCAAACATTTATTTTTTTTCACCTATCTTATTTTGGCAAGAATTTTTTGGGCTTTCAAAAAAAATGAAAGCCATGTGTTTTGAGTGGGTTCCATTGCAGCATGATTACTGCAATGAAGACATTTTATTGTGTTAATTTTCATTAAATAAAACCTTGTTGAAAGCCAGTAGTTTTCCAAAACCCATATGATTTATGACATGCTAATGTTTGCAGGGAGACACTCTGTTTCAATTATAAGGAGTAAGTGATGCCTTTCAGAACAACTCAGTAATAATATCACCCACGACAACTTTAATTTTAGACCCTTCTAGTATGGATGTGAGACCTGGGAACCCATCGACGAAATTGTCAGCTTCTGCACAAATTTAATATTCATCACCTCTATGCTAAGTTTAACATTAAATGCTCATGCTTGCCAGGATCTCCAGCAATACACTTCTACAAGGCAGGCACTTTACAAGCGTTAAACCCTGGTTTCAGTATAATACAAATGTATTTCTGTTTTATTTATTTGAAAACCAGGTTTGTGAGAGGGACTGCATCCCTGAGGGAAGTGTGGGGACACCTGGAGGTGAGGAGTTACTTCACGTGTCCCTGCCTTCTCTTCTTTCATTTCAGTTGGATTTGTCTATCTCTTATTTACGAACTTTATCTCTTCCTAATGATCCTCACTATAAATATAAATACATAAAATGAAATATGCATGTATGGAATTTAATGAGAAAAATATATGTTGTATTCTAACCCCAAATATACATACATTTGCCAGGTATTATGACTTGTGTCTAGACATCCATACAAATCTCATGGGGTCTTAGGTGGAGCTTGTTCAGAGGTAGCTGGACCTAGAGCATGTGACTTACTCATGGTGCAATGCTAAGATTAAGGGTGCTGGGATTAAGTGCATGAGTGCTCTCCAGCCTAAGAGTGGGTTCCCTGGGCACAGCATAAGGAACAGAAAGAGGCTTGGTACTAGTTACTTGTTGTTGTTCACTCACTGGCTTTTGCTGGCTTCTGCCTGCCAAGAACTGTTCTCTACTGTGATGTGCGCCTGCCATGCCACCCTGCCTTGGCACCAGCAACTAGGGACCTAACTCTCCATAGGTTAAGAGTCCGATGATTGTTTCCTCCTTTAACGGTAGGTGTCAGGTATTTTGTCTCAACAAGAGAAAAGTAACTAAGATACCAGGGATACAAATATATTAACTGACAGGAAAAATAAGTTTACATGAGAAATAAACACCCATTTAAAAGTATTCCAATAGTGTACACATAATACTTAATGAAATAACATTAATGAACTTGCCAAACTATAAAATAAAAACTTGATGGTAGACAATGGAGTCATATTTTTGAAAGGAAGGCCTAGTGTTATTAAATCAGTATTTTCACGAATAATGAAACTTTTCTGAGACTCAGGATTAGGTTACATTGAAGTTAAAACGTAAAATAAAATTAAAGCAGCAAAGAACATCTTTATTCAAATTTAATGGTAAACACTCAAAGATTCAAAACACATGGAAATAAGACATCCATACAATTTGAAGAGTCATAGAAGAGGACAGGTTTTCATTACCTCCTCCTGGTGTAAGAACATAAAGCGAGCTCTTGGTGCTGATCCAAGCAGGGCATGCGGTTCCAACCCGTTCCATATGAAGCCCTCTGACTAGTGTGTTAGGGAAGGGAGTATGATTTGGCCAACAACCATGATGTCAAAATAACGTTTTTTGAGTTATTATTATGCAGTTCTAATCTGACAATCTTTACTGAGGTAAGTTTGTGTTTAGAGAGAATGCCCTTCCTTTGGTTCTTGCTTCTGCTGGGGGAAAAAAAATCCCTTTGTTTTCTCTTCTGAATGATATTATGTCCATATGATGCTACTTCAGAAAAACTGTGGTACTGAAACACTTAGGGAAGCACATTCTCTATCTGTGCAGTGAAACACAATTCTTTTAAGAATTTTCAATATCCATTAAGATCTTTTCCCAAAAAATATGCTGTTTCCATGAAAGAGCAGCTAAGCAGAACAACTTCACCAGTCATCATGTATGAAAATTTTGGTCATATGTAGAAAAAATAAAGAAATGTGTTTTAGATTTTTCCTGTCTATATATCTACATTCGCAAGTGGCTATGCTCACTCTCAAGAAATGATGCTAATCGATACCATGCTAACCAAATGATTAGAATAATAATTCATTTTAAAATGTGGATGTCATTTCTTTTACAAGAAAACACATATTTAGCTTAGAAGCAGTATTGGTCCTTAGTAGAGTGTGTTGAAAAGAAAAAAGAAAATGTCATTTGAAATAATAGCTTCGTGGACCTCACATCCTAAAACAATAGAAACTTGAAGTGCAGGCCATAGAGAACTAATATTTACATTTAGTAATCTTCATTTTAATGCCTAAGTAAAATAGATAGTTCCCATGTATTTTTTTGGGGAAAACAGGTCTCCTTCCAAGGGATTTAAAAGAAACTTTTAACAATATACCAAAGAATCAAAAGAGTTTCATATGGAATTTCCATATCAACATCCCATTGAGATGAAAATATCATTAAGCCCCTTCTTCCTATTTTATTGTCATTTTTATAAACACGCTTTCATTTTTGTAAAGGTATGATAGCTCAGTTTCATGACATATGAAGGTCATGACATATGAATACAAATATTCATTCATTACTTGGTATGTATATACCAATTATTCCTCCTCATTTGACATTTACCTCTTAATCTGTTTCTAACATCTATATCTTTTTTTGTTGCAAGATATTTCAAATTTTTACAACTTAGCTTTGTCAAAATATTTGTTTCATTATGGTTTTCAATTCAGGCAACATTGTTAGAAAGTTACTGACTTCCAAAATGTGATAACATTCATTGGTATTTTCCTCATCTTTTTATTTCTTTTGAAAAACTGTTTAATTTGCTTTAGTAAAATTAATACTCTAAGAGTCCTATTCTAAATTTTACTTAACTGGGTCCTCAATGGTGTCCCAATATGTTTGGAAAATAATCTCTCTTTTCCTCTATTATTTTTAATGTCCACAATTATTACAAATAAAACACATGGATCCATTTATGCATGAACTCTTTTTCTTGATATGTTAATTTCCCTCATGTTATGACAGCAGCACTACAGTATTTTAATAATTGTAGCTTGACATTCCTCTTTAGTAACTATCAATGCTTCCTGGTTCCCATGTATTTTGAATATAAAATTGTGACCATTGGTCCTATGTTTACCCAATACTTTTCTTAGAATACTGAAAGCTCAAGGGAAGTTGAAGTAGTTCATGGTTATTTTACTTTGTCACAGCCCAAACTTGGAAGCCATAAAAGCTCCATGGCATATGCATGCATGGTTTTTTATTGCAGTCATTCCACAGATATATAGTCCCCTACTCAACATTTGGTTCAGATACTAAGACCATTGACACCATGCACACATACCCCAAGAGAATATGAAAATATTTATTACTTACTTATACTCAGGAAGATGTTTACTCAATAAACTGATTGTGGAGAAAGGATATCATGGATAATTAAAATTGGATAACAGAACCATATAGATAGGAAGATAAACTAGCAATAAAGAGATGAAATGGTATGCTGCCGTTTATTCATCACATTGCATGTGACAAGACTGTTTTACATGATGTACATAAATTTTCTCTCTAATTTGCACAGCGCTCATATAATACATGCACTTATATTTCCATTTTATTAATAAAATAGAAATCTTAAATGGATTCAGCAACTTTCCATATCCTTCAGGAGATAAATCCTGGCTTAAGACTTTGATACCGTTTCCCTATTCTTTAAATTCTATGACCAGAATTTCATTTATGAAACATACTATGCAAAGTGCAAATTAAATGCTAATAGAAATATAGCCACTATGGAAATCAGTGTGGAGACTCATCCAAAACCTAGGACTGGAAATCCCAGTAATCCAGGTATTCACCAGAACTGAAAACATCAGACCACAGTAATACATGTGCACTCATGTTTATAGCGCATTTCTTTATATGCTATTTGTCATAGCCAAATCTTGGAAACAAGCAAAATGCCTATCACTTGGAACAGATGAAAAAGATGTAGCATTTTTATACAATGGAGTATTACTCAGCTACAAAGAAAGACAAACTTGAAACCTTTATAAGTGGATACAACTAGAGGCTACACTCAAAAGTGAAGTAAATCACACCCACATGTGTAAATAGCACATTGTCTCCCTAGTGTAAGAAACTGAAGGAAATAAAACCTGAAAAGTATAACAGATTTAGTAAAATGAAAAGAAAGGAAATTTAAGGACTAGGGCCAGACAAATAGCTCAGCAGATTAAAGCACCTGCAAGCAGGCACAGGGACCAAGGGTTCAATCCCCAGGCTTGCCATGCCGGCCCCGCCCCAGGGACGCGCTGAGACGGCCATAGAGACTGGGGTGGTGGCATACACCTGTAATCCCAGCTCTTGAGAGTCTGTAAACAGGCAGATCACTGTGAGTCCAATCTAGTAGTGAGACCCTGAATAACCTGTGTAACCTTCCTTAAAATACAAAAATGAATAAATAAATAAAATAAAATAAAATAAGCTTAAGGATCAAACAATAAAGATGAGAGAAAGGAAAAAAGAGAGAAAAAAGGAAGGAGGGAAAGAAATGCAAATATATATACAGGATTGTAGAAATGATTGTACTCATAATTTACATCAGTTTTTTAAAAATAGCAGTTAATTGCTTATTCAGAACTTTCACCTTGGCTAACTCCGTATGCTGACATCTGTGATCTGAGGAACTACATCCAGGACAGCGATGTGTAACACAGAACTCATGGCTGAGTGCCTCTCATCTTGGTCTTCTAAGCATGTACATCTCTAATGTCTTAGCAATTATACTCACTTTAAAATAAATTGTAACAAAAAATATGGAGAAAAAATTAAGATTTCTTGAAAGCAAGCATCAATATTCAATTATTTCCCCAATCTTCCATAACTGTATCTGTTAATCTAAGCAACAGATTTGACAATAAAAGTAGGTAATATAACAATGTCGTTAATTAGCTATTCCTGTTTTGAAAATTTGTAACATATGTATTATTGCATGTTACTTTGTTTTTTTCTTTCTTTTTCTGTTTCTTTTTCCATCTGTTTTTACTCTTCAAAATAATTAAAAAAAAAAAAGAAATACAATATGAAATATATGGGTAATCTTGTTTGATTATGAAATTATGTTTTCAAGGCCCAGGAAGTAGCTAGGGAAACAAAGGGGTGTAAGCCACCGTCAGAAGAAAAAAGACTAAAAAGATACAAAGAGTAAATATGTTGTGGGATCCTGGGTTGAGAACAAAAAAAAAAAAAAAAAAAGAGAGAACTTAGTAAAATAGATAATAGAATCCCCAAACAATCTGTTATTTAGCCTCAGACTAATGTTGATTCCTTTGCTGCACAATGGTTAATGGAAGATGTTAAAAGGAACAGAACTTGCATAAATGAGTGTGGAGGGCAGGGTGAACTGCCAGCCAGAACAGGCTTGGGCGCTAGCAGCCCCAGGCATTGTCTCTTTGGCACTAGGAAGTTTGGCTCAGCAATGTCTAAACATTTACACTGGGGACACTCATCACGCAGGAGACATCCTGGCCAATGGCGGAAGGTGTGTGTATTTAAATTGCAGGCTTTGCAAGTCCTCATCAATTTATACTCAAACTGCAAAACACCTGCTCTGAAAGGGAAGCTTGGAGGCTTTTCTACTCAGGGGTTGAACTCAAGCAAAGACCAGATTTAAATCACCTTCTGTTCCATTTTTTCCACCTGAGTATAAATGACTCTATGTAGAAATCATGGTAAATGCACTATTTTAAGGTTAACAGAAAATGTTTACCTACAATATTGAAACTACTTCATCTATAGGATTTGCGCTTGCTGCAAAAAAAAAAAAAAAATGCTAGCCTATTTGATAGCTGTTACTGGATAAAAGAACTGAAGAACTTAAAACAGGTTGCAGGACATCCTTTAAATTTTCTGAAGTTGGAATGAGGCAGTGTTTGGTCATTGGTACTTAATTATTTGGAGTTTCTATCTCTTTTTCTTTGTTGTTGTTGTTTAGAGTACATAAATGTTTATGCTGAGAACCTGCAAGGTGTGGACATTGTTCCTGCATTCAGAACACATTGATAAATTATGGGTACAATAACTTCAAGTCAAGCATTTGCTTCAGAGCTTCTTATGAACAATTAACATATTTGTTTAAAGCTCTATCTGTTCAATGAAACTATAAACTACATCACAGAGAATATATTTAAGTCCTTGAACATTATGAAATTCTAGTACCTAATTTGGCCCTTCCTAAAATATTTCCTCCAGTAAATGTCAACTGATGGTTCTTGGAAGATTTGATCTGCTGCAAGGTATTTATGCTTTAATCTTAAAGTAGGTCTTTATTTTCTTTGCCTGGAAAATGATTCTTTTTATTTAAATCATTGTCTAATTTTCCATCAAATTATAGTAAAATTTCAAATCTAAACGAACCATGGACTGTGAGGTATAAAAATCTCATTGATATGGAGATCTAAACTCTGCTTTTTTCTAGATGAAAAGAATAAAATCCAAATAAATTAAATTACTTAGCCAATTCTGAACAGTTTTTTTTTTTTTTTTCTTTCTTCTTCCTGTAGTTAGGACAACAGGATCTACAGGGTCTACAAGGTCTCACTACGTAGATTGGACTTGCAGTGATTCTCCTGTTTTCAGCCTCCCAAATTCTGGAATTACAGGCACGCGCTACCACGCCCAGTCTCAGTCACAGTCTCAGAGCACCCCGGGAGCTGGGCCGGCACGGAATGCTGGGGATCAAACCCCAGACGCTGTGCTCTGCCTAAGCAGTTCCTTTAGCGTGCTGAGATATCAGGCTGGCCCTACCCCTTTATTCTTAATCCCTCAGTATGACAGAATCTTGTCCTTTGTGTCCTTGGTGAATGGAAGAGAGCAGTTCAGGTCCCTTATGTTTTTACATATCTTAGCATATTCATAAACACTGAAATATCAGACAATGCACCTTTTGAGAAATGTCTATGTATATTTTCTCTGAAAATCTAAATAACAATTACCAAATACATAGTTGTGATTATGCAAGTTGATTCTGTTCATATAATGAAAAAAAAGTACTGAAGACATAAAGCTAACTTCCTTCTGTGGCATTAAGACAAGTCCATTTGAAGCATTCTCTTCTTTGTGTAATCTGAACTATTTAGTAATGAATCATTTATGCAAAACTCTATAAAAATCCTACAAAACTCCACAAAAATCCTGTGGTTTTGTCTTCCTGTAGATAGTAATATATAAGATTAGAGAAATTTCTCTTTTTCCCTAAAAATAAATAAATCCACATCTAAACTGAAAATCAAAGAGCTTCTGATTAATTACCACTGCCAGTGTCAGCAAAAAGTTAGTCTTTATTTAGGGTGTAATAAATACTGACAGTTGGTTATAATAATAGAAAAATAGGTAAACTTATGTGCTAACCACTTCACAATTATTATTCCATGTGATCTGCCTAATCCCTCTATGCTCAATAACCCATTATTTTCTCAATTCTGTGATAAAATTGTTGTAGGCAGCTGGGTTAGATACAACACAGGCAATGAGAGAGAGCTCCGCCCTCAGAAGGACCCAGACAGAGGACAAAACACCTTCCATCTGTAGAAGAGACAGTCAATACACTGTAGGCCAAGCCTGAAGACAAAAGGTTGAACAAAAGCATACTTTCCTAAACATAAACTTCAGGGTCTGATATGCTCGATAGGTATATATCACCTTTAAAAGGCCAGAGTCACTAAACCAACCCCCTACAGGAAAACCCCTGTTCTGTATTCATGCCCATATGTGACTTACTTCTCCATTTGATCCTAATCTAACCAATTTTACCTGAGCAACTAAGCTTGAATTCTTGTTGGTTGACCATACCTTTGTCCCACTTCATTCCCACTTTGCAAGATCCCATGCTTTCCAACTTATATCCCCCTCACCTCATGGTTTTGCTCTATGAAAATCCCCAAAATGGGTACATTCATTGGGAACTCACTTGGGTCCTCTTCTGTCCCTCTCTTGGAAGAAAGCTTTCTTCCCCCAGTAAATTCTTCTCTTCACCTCTGTTGTACCTAAAATTTGTTCTCTGGTTTGAGAGAACACAACACAAACTCATCCAGGTATCTTTGAGGTTGGGAGTTTCATTTCCTATATCAAACATGAGACCCAGACAATTACATGGAGTTTATTGCAGACCCTGACTATGAAAGCAAGGGTTTGGTTCTACATCTCAGCTTTCAATTGCAGATGCAACTCGGTGAAATTCAATATCTCTGAGTTCACCAGTGTACCTGAGATAGACAGTGCAAGTGCCTTTGATGAGCAAGTTACTACATCTCTCCCAGATAGTGTATTTTACCTTGAAACCTATGAGAACTAAACAGTAAAGAATTATGGGTACAGTTTGATTATACGTCCTTGTAAGGTAGTACCCATAACCTCAAGACATCCCATTAAAATGCCCTAAATGGATTGTTCAGTTAGAATTATCTTTATTTAACTACGTCCTTCCACATCCACACCACAGGATATTAAAAGGCTCTGTTCTTGGCTGGGCCCCACAGTAGATCCCATTTTAACATGAGAATGCAATTAACTTCTTCTGCTTCTGTGAAGGGAGCAGACTTCTGGGAGTTTAAACAAATTAATAAATTTGTTGGTTAGGAAAAGGAACTTGCCAGCTTCCTCTGTATATTTTTATTCTGCATCATACATGCGTGTAGAGCTATATCATTATTTTTACTAATGGTTGATGAGAGGGAGGATGGTTGCCAGCTGCTCTGGATAGGCAGTAGGGCAAGAGGGAGCCAACTTAGGTCCAGTGTGTGGTCACTAGGTTCATTCCAGTAAAAAATTCGCTGTTCAGTGAAGCTCTCTACTCCTTGGAATAGATTGGTGAGAAATATGAGAAATTAGTCACAGGTAAGGAAAAGGGATTTTTTTTTTTTTGCTGGAGTATCAGATGAAAATAGATCTTTTCCAATACAAACACATTAACTTTTGCCCTCTTTGTACATTAGTAGGTCTCCAGGTACTGGGAGACAAGATGGAATCATTTAGGAAGTTCTTTAAAAGCTTCCAAGTTCAGCTGAGTGTGTTAGTACAGGCCTGTGATCCTAGCACTCTGGATGTATTTTATTCCTTTTTAAAAATTGGTAATACTTTATTGTGCATATGCATGAGGTAATAATAGATTTACACAAAACAATACAAAAATACCCCACAGAGCCTTTCTCATTTCCCCCAAAGGTAACATCTTGCATTACTCTAGTAAAATATTACAACTAGCAATTTAATGTCATTATAAACCACTCAATTTACTCTCCTTTTGCCATAGTATTTGATAAGTTCCAGCTCTAGGGTGAATTTCTGAATTATTATAGTGGTCATCTAATATGGCTGAAGCCCTTAAAACAGCAGCTCATCTTCCCGGAGGCCACCTCCCTGCCTTCTCCAATCCAGCCAGCGTGCAGCTTCTTTTCACCTTTCCTGCCACCTCAGAGAAGACCCCAATTTATTTGTTTGTTTGTTTGTTTGTTTATTTATTTGGTACAAGGTCTTGCTAAACACCCTGGATTTGCAGTGATCTCCTGTCTCAGCTTCCCCAGTGCTGGTATTATAGAGGTTTCTTGTTATAACAGTGAAATACCTGATTTCTCTGTTTTGCTGTCTATTGTCTTATTTAATTTTTTTTTACTTCAACTTTAAGGCTTTTTTATTAAGGACTGGTGTCTTTTGTCATATACATAGTTTGCTAATATTTTCTCCCAGTCTGTAGTTTCTTTTTTGTTACTTGAATAGATTCTTGCAAATGGAAAACTTTAGATTTGATGAAGTTCAGTTTTCAGACACATGAATATGTAGATGTGTCTGAGTGTGTAGTGGGCTTCTAAGTTAAGTCTAAGACTTGGTCAAGACTTTCTACTTTTTTTAGCCAAGCACAGTGCCCAGAGGCCCAAAATCTCAGCATTTACAAGGCTGAGGCAAAAGGATCATGGTGAGATTAAGGCCATCCTGAATGACATACTGAGAACTTATGTCCAAACAGTGTCAATGAAAAAACATTATTTTACATAGCACAGTGCATGCTATTGTCCACATTTTGCTCCTATTTGTGTAATTTAAGAAGTCTAAAAAGGAACTGTTTTGTTCCTTTGGTCCATGCATGCCAGTATCTTCCAGCAACTGCATAAAAAAACCTATCCTTGGAATTTCTGGGTTTTGTACTGGCACATAAAGGACTTTGAAATTGTCAATTCATCTTCATAATAAGAAAAGTAAAACTTGAATATGACAATACCTCCATATCTGCAAATTTGATAGTCTAGGTGAACTGAACTAATCCCTTAAAGCAATGGTCTAACAAATCATAATATGATCAATCTGGATTAGTCCTTAGAATGCAAGGCTAATGCAGAACATCAAATTGGGTAGATTTAGGAATCATTCAATGGATTGTTGGAGGACAGTTCTAACTGTATTTGGGAGGATTATTGAGACATGGCCTTGGACTCTATATCTGACCCCTTTACACTATGGCACTGTTCTCCTGTCTGCTTCCTAACAGTAACAAACTAAGAGCCTTTGTTATACCTACTTCCTTTGCCATGGACTGAATCCATTGAACCACGAGCAAAGTGAAGCCACTCCTCCTTTAAACAGTGGACATTAGGCATTATTATATATTACTCAATGAAGTGAGATCTGACTTATGTAAAAATTTTCACCAGTACCACAGTCTCCTGATTTCTACAGATTAATTGCAAGCATTACTACTGAGCAGAGAGATTCCTCATACTTCTTTCCCTTATATGTTGCTTTTGGTTCTTTTTAAGTTATGCAGTTTTCAAGGTGTCCCAGTTACTCTCCTTTCATTGATGGGACAAATACATGACACCCAAAATGAAGGAAGGAAAGGTTTATTTACTCACAAGTTGCCAGAGGTTTCAGTCCACACTCAGCTGGCTCCAAGGGAGAGCAGCACATGGCAGAGAACGACCTTTCAAGGTGGAGGCAAAGAGCAAGAGAGCCAAGGGAGGAGTAGAGCAGCTCAAGCCACTAACTTCTCTTCCCTCCTCACATTGTAGTGCAAATTACCTGCTTCAGGGCGGGTGCAGCATCCACACCCACAATAAACAATCACAGACTCCAAAAGCTTCCCTGTTGCATGAAGCTTTGAGAGGGACATCTACACCTAAAACATAACATCACATACCCGGACTCCCAAAGACTCATGCACACCCCTTTATGCAAAAGACATTTTAGTCCATCTCAAAGGGTTGCCAAAGTCCTACAGTTTCAGCATTGCTGAAAAGTCCAAGTCTACCCCAAGATCAAAAGCAAACTTTGCTATGAGCCCTTGTACAAATGAAAAGTTAAACATGATTGGTTTTCAATGGAGTTGCAGCAGAGAAACAGACAGAAAAAAAAGGGAAAGGGGCTCTATTATCTTTGAGAACATGGAGAGAATCTGGGGAAGATAAGGACTTCTCTGGATTGAAACAAAGGGAGACTGAGGCTTTTATGGCCTTTTCCCAGGGGTGGAGTTTGAAGGGGATGTTTAGATAGACCTGAGGGAGCTGATTGGGGGTCTTTCCAGAGGTGGCAGGAAAGATGAAAGAAAATTGCACCCTGGGCTGAGTTGGAGAAGAAGTGGGGAGGTGGTCTCTGGGAAGATAAGCTGTTGTTTTAAGGATTTCAGCCGTATTATATGACTACTACTATGATTCAGCAATTCATACTAGGGCCAGAACCAATCAAAGCACTTCAACATTCAGTGGCAGCAGATAAGCATAACCATTCCGAAAGGTACAAACAACAGGGTAATACAAAGTATTGGGTCCAACACAAGTCCAAAATCCAGCAGGGCAACATTAAGTCTTGTAGTTCCGTGTGGACATCCAAAGGAATAAACCATAACACAAGGTAATAGAAGTAGTTTGACTCTAGCTAGCTGTTTCCTGGAATTCTGGTATGAACTGCATCAAATGCATGACTGAATTTAGAAAGACATGAAATCTTTACTATTTGGAGTGTTCAAATCCATGAATTTATTATCTCACAGTTTATTTAGATTACCTTAGATTTTTTTTTCACGAACATTTTTTAAAGTTAGCACATTAAACATATATAGTCTTAATTTATACCAAAACATTTAATTTTCTCCATGATAAGTAAATCCTTTAGCACCCTTAATTTTTTTTCTGATTATTGCTATTACTTAGTAATTTTCTCTT